>QFEY01002041.1:0-12082 GCA_003316435.1 Russula virescens | reverse complement strand
GATAAGATCTTGACCCTTATCTCGCAAATCGGTTTCAGGCACAAACCAAACTTCCCCAACACTATTGTGGGTAGGTCTTTAGAGAAGAAAGTCACATGGTCTAGGGACCAGGCCGGGCAGGCCTTGTGCATGGGTGGAGAATAGATCCATGGTGTGGGGCGTGCTGGCCCGGGTAGCGAGTAAAGAGGGTGGGAGTGGGGACGATTGCGACTACGTAAAGATTGTAGGGTGGGGGAACATATGTATGAGAAAGTTGGTAATGTAAGACCACGCTCCTGGGCACAGAGACCCAGCTTCAGAAGACGCACTTTGATCGGTGGGATGCTCAGGAGAGCCTCTGTGAGGTTGGCCGGGGTCGTACGAAAGATGCCTGCCAGCTTCCTGCACGCCTCGTTCTGGGCCACCTGTAGTACGTCCACGAGCCCCACTTGTCGTACGTTACTGAACCAAATGGGGGAGCCATAGCAGAGTGTAGGAATAATGATGCTGTGGAAGAGACGGTGCCAGTGAGTAAGCTCGAGTCCTCACACTGAGGAGCCCAGCACCGACAAGCTCTTAGTAATGCTCCGGACCCTAGTGGCCATAATGGTCACATGGGGTCGCCAGTCTAGTGTCGAGGTGAAGAACACCCCCAGGTACTGGACTGACTCCTTAACTCGAAGCTGTAAAGGGCTTGCGGTCTGGACAGAGCCCGACTGGTGTGCGATTAGTGTCGTGGGTTTAACTCTGTGGTGGGGTGAAGGTTGCTTAGGGTGAAAAAAGATTACCTCCGTTTTGTTGTGGTCAGCACTCAGACCGAAGTTAGAGAGCCACCTCAGTGTTTTGGCGAAGCCTGTGAGGGCCGTAGCACTGGCACTCGTGTATGTGGGGCCAGTGCAAAAAATTGCACCGTCATCTATGTACATAGAGAGGTCAGTGTGTTCCCAACTCTGAGCGAGCTCGAGGAGTGGTGCAGTGTAGAGGCAAGAGAGGATGGGAGATACTGGGGAGCCTTGCAGGCAACCCTTGGGTGGGTGGAAGGGAGGGAAGATGTCACCATTTACCGCGATTCGCACTTCTCTTTGACACATGAGGTCTCTAACCCATTCCCTCATGACACTGTCGACGCCTAAGTGGTGGAGGATTTCGATGGTCATGGTGGGGCACATAGAATTGAAGAAGCCCGAGATGTCGAAGAGGATGACACAGGAGATGTGTCCGTCCTTCCTTGCCTCCTCTATGCAATGTTGGAGGGAGACTGCGGCGTTCATGCATGAGTGTTTGGGTTGCATGAACTGGAATGGGCCTAAGAGTTGGAGTCGCTCAGCGTCAGTGGAGAGGTGTCTGGCCATGACTTTTTCCAGCACTTTGCCCACGCACTCAAGAAGAGAGACAGGACGATATGCCTTCGGTAGGGAATAGTCGGCCTTACCAGGTTTCAGGACTGGGACGACCTTGGCATGATTCCAGGGGTGGGTGCTGTGGGATAAGCAGCTGTTGAAGAGGGTCGTAAGTATGGACGGGTCGTGTGCATGGACCCATTTCACAGTTGGGTATGTGATGCCTGAGAGGCCCGGGGCAGACTTAGCCGAAGACTCTGTCAGAGCCTTGCTAATCTCCTGTGACATAATGTCCAACCAAGGACGCTCTGCTCTGTGATCCGTATGCCAAGTTGGGTTAGCCTCGATCATGTGTCGATCGAAAAACTGGGTCGTCAGTGTGTTAGCCACGTCCTGGTTAGAGGCCATGATGGAACCATCCTGTGCCACTAGAGGGGGAAGGAATGCCTCCCTTCTCCCCTTCTGCCACTTGGCTACATCCCACAGTGAGTGATCTTCCAGGGTTAGCATGTCGTCGAAGTAGGTGCATTTGGCCCAACAGATAGCTCGGTGTAGGGCACATGTAAGAGCTTGACGTCTGGAGAGCGGGGCGTTAGCTAGCTGGCAAACAGCTGCTTGGCAATCATCATTCCACCACTTGAGTGCTTTAGGTCGCTTGGATGTCTTGGGTCTAGGGCAAACAGCAAGGTGAGTGCTGGTGATTACGTCCTGTAGGTGATCCACACCCCCGATCGGGTCCTGGAGTAGGGACCGATCGAGCAATGCATCAAACACCCTGAGCCACCTATCCCTGTCTTCCGAACGAGGGAGGTGCCAAGGGGGAAGGGAGGATGTAAGGGTGGAGTGTGACGTAGGGAGGGGAATGGTGATGGATAGGGAGGCGTGGTCGGATCCGTGTGAATGAGGGAAGGAAACCGAGCAGGCTGGGAAAATGTTGTCGATGTCGAGGAAAGCTCTGTTGCTGAGCATGAGGTCAATGCACGACCCTGGTGTGCCGTGTTTTTCCCAAGTGATGCTGTTGGGTGGTAGGAGGGAGGTGTAGTGGAGGTCGTCAAATATGTGGACGAGGTCAGCCGCCCAAGGGGATGAGCAATGTCCTCTAGGGGACCACAAAGAGCTGTGGGTGTTAAAGTCCCCGCAAAGGAGTGTGGGTATCTGTGGGTCGTCAACAAGAGAGTGTAGTGGAGTAAGGAAAGGCTGGTGATCGCAAACATGATGATAAAAGTTCAGTAGGATAAACTCAAAAGGAGAGGACTTAGAGCGTAGGTGGATGCCGAAGGATGTGTATGTATGGAAGGTGGGAATCAAAGAAATGTCAAAAGAGTGGAGAAAGTCTTTACATAGGTAAAAGGTGACACGAGGGCGAGGAAGATGTTCGTCAATACAAGCAGAAGGGAAAAAAGAGACCCAGTCCAAGTGCTTGATCGGGCCACGAACTGATCGGGCCGCGAACAACAGTCCCGTTAGGTTCTGTGTCGCTACGCCCCGTGACAAGGCATTGCCAAGGGACTTCCTGGACCAGGAGGATGTCAGAGTGGGAGGAAGAGAGGAGGGTGGTCATGATCGCTGGGCGGCGACCGATGTTGACAGAGGAGATGTGGATGGCGCGTTGTTGGGTGCTAGGTTGTATTGGGTGTTCAGACATGGTGGATGTGCTCATCTTGGGTGTGGTCATCGTCGATGCGTGCAGAGTTGGAGAGGGCAAGGGAAGCCTGGCAGGAGGCAGTGTCGAACAGGCACTCGGCAGTGCCAGCAAGGTGGTTGAGGTTGACCTTCTGCCCTTTCTTTGTACAAACGAAGCATGTGACCGGGCAATTGCATGGAGCGCCTTTGTGCTTGGTGGTGTTGGGGCAGTTGAGGGCATGAGAAACCGTGGGGTGTGCTCCGCTGCAGCGAGCGCATGCAACATGGTCTTCTGGTCGTTTGCAGTTGTCAACACTGTGTCCGATCTTGCAACACCTTGCACAGACCAGAATGTGTGATTGATACTTCTCAGCACGCACTCACTTACCAAATAGGGCAGGTGGGGCGTGCAGGATCATCTCAAGTGCAGTTCCATCTTCATCATGGAAGCCCCACACAATGCTGCTGTGAGATTTGTATTTTGTGGCTTCTGCTCCTACATCCATGAGCCATCTCGGATCAGCCAGGTTACGGCGACCGCGGCAGACAGGCATCTGTTGGATCTCAGCTAGCAAGTCAGAGGGGCTATAAAAAACGTCGAACTCGTCTCTGCAGGGGACTCCATGGAAAACGACATAAGTAAAGCCATCTCGTGGGACAGTGCGGGCCACTTGGCTGCTGAAGGGCCGTGCCATAACGTGTGTATATTTTTCCATACTGGCAAAGGTCTGCTTACCACCGAAGGAGTAAACCATGTTTTTCGACCGTCCCAGTCGGCTGTCAGACCACCTGAGCGAGACTAGTTCCAGTGGGGCTTTTAGGGACGAGAGCTCCGCCTTGACTGACTTGTAGATACCTTGCAAGTTGAGGTTGAGCCAATCAGGGTAGCTCAGGTGACATGGGTCAAGGACAAGGACGAAGTCGGACTTTGCTAGTTCTGCGGGCAAGGGTTTTTTCGCCTTGGAGGCAGAAGCATACAAGGGCTTAGCCGGAGTCGGGTTGGTGGCTTTTGCAGGCTGGGGGGCCATGGCAGGTTTAGCTGGTGCTTGCATTTGCATCAGGGGGGTAGAGGGCAACTTTGATTGTCGGTTCTTGCATCCCTTTCCTACCATAGTCCATGTCAGCAGCTTGTGGGCCGCTTCTGCCGGAGTCAGCCCAAAAGCAATGATTTCCTCCAGGTCCAAGGTCGGGACTTCCGGTGACGGTGTCGGTGGCGGGATGGTGGCAATCACTGGCCAAGAGGGTGCACGCTCCGTAATCGGTTTCATAGGCAGGGCAGGGGTAGTGCCGGGTCGTATTGGGTTGGTGATTGGAGCAAAGCACAGGGCGCCCATGGTAGCGCGGAAATGATCGTTATCCTTGGGGGAAAATGGTGAGTAGATGTCGAGTCCATGCTTGTGAGCATGGGCTAGGTAGAACTCCCGGAACTCGGAAGCAAACAACTTGGGCAATTTCTCATAAGCCTTGTGAGTCATGCATGAGTATGCTTCGGAGATGACACATGCGAGGTCCCACTTGTTGATTGCCGCAATGCATTGCTGCCATGTTCGCGCCACCATGGACCTGTCGTCAGGGCCCATGTCGCGTCCCATGGTCTTGGTCAAGCCTGCGATCATCTCACACACTTGCGACTCATAGTCAATCCGAGGGTGGTCATAGTTCTGATCGTAGAAGTTGGTGTCTATCAATTTGTCATCTTGCAGGTGGCAGACGTAGTCCCATGCCGCCTCAGCTGTCTGCATCTGGTTGTCAAGGTCAGCCTCGTACTGTGCCTGTGCTTTTGCTATTGCAGGTGGAACCGTGGCAGGGTTATAGTTCATGTTAAAATCGGCATACTCATGATCGTAGCTCTCCCTCATTTTCTTGGCATATTCCACGGACTCTATCGCAGCAGCCTCGAGGCGTGTGATGGTGCTGGCCATCTGTGGGAGAAGAGAGGTCATTTCGGCAATACGTCATAGGGTTGCCTGTGCATCAAAATCATCAGGATCCCGTTGCTCGAGAACAGGAGGGTCGCTCTGTTCCCTCACAGGGTGTACTGGCAAGACGAACGCCGTGCTAATGGCAGCTGGGGTCTGGGTGCCGGTGCCCGGGGCTGTACAGCATTTCTTTGATCTAGGTGTGGGAGGGGGTGAGTGCATGGTGTCTGGCTGTAGGGCAAGGGTAAGTGATTGTCGAAGGGAGTTCATCTCCCTGTTGTGATCGGCCTGAAGGCGAGATCTAAAGAGCATAAGTGCCTCCTTGTGCTCGCGCTTGGCGTTGAGCTTGTCTTCTTCGAGCTTAGTGGCAAGTTGGCACTTGTACTCCACAAGAGCGTTTACGTGTTTGTCTCTGGTGCGTTGTCTCAATGTGTCAAGCTCGAACGTAACCTGTTTGACTGCACCTTTCTGGAGCACAGAGACCTGTTCAAAGATGTAAGCCTCTTTATCGAAAGAAGCTTCCGCCTCTTTCCTGGCCTTGCTTCGCCTGTAGGATAGAATGTTGTCAATTTCAGCCTGAGCCCAGGCAGAGATCATGTTCGAGACGGCAGTGCCTGTGAACTCGCTCTGAATGTATACCTCTATGTCCTTGCGTTTGTCTACCATCCACTGTTGGAGGCGGTCATCGAGACCAGCTAGTTTAGCTAAAGCAATGTGTGAATCATCTCTGCTAAGGAAATCCTCGATCAGACCATCTTTCAGAATGATCTCCTGACTGGCTGCCCAATCGGAGACCTCCTGACATAACTTGCAATTGGCCTCATTGAGAAGGGATTCCCTCATGGCTCTGTGGTCAAGTTCTGTGGAGAATTGAAAGTCATCGATCAAGCCTTGAGGCTCCGGTGCGGAAACTGTGTGTACACAGTGGGAGCAGTGAATCCGACACTTGAAGGTGTCTTCTCCAGACCACAAGAATCCCCGGATGTCGTCAAGGATGATGCACAGTTGTGAGAGGGAGTGGTTCTCGTCACCAGTGAGGTTATTGAATTGGTCTCTAATGTTGTCGCTACCAGATTCGGTCTGTTGGGCACAGAAGGCTCGCTGTATGGCAGACATGTAGGCCAGAACGAGTCGCAACCAGGTTTCTCTCTGCAGTTGGTTGTCCTCGTCCTCGAGGTTGTCGGTCATGGCTAAGAGAAAGGTTTGGGAGTTGACAGTCAGGGTACATGCAATATGTCCTTCTTCCCATTCCCCTACGTCAAGGGGGTCGAGAATAGTGTTTGTATCAGGTGGGTTGGGGTTGTTTATAATATCGCATAGTAGGGAATCCAGAGGGGGGGGTGGGTTGTTTCGGATAGGAATGGGGAAAAGATGAGGATTGTTGCTCATTGTAGAACATGTGGCGTTGGGTGGTTGGTCTGGGTGGGAAAGGTGGGCCGAAACAGAAATGTTTGAGAGTGTGGGTAGGGACAATGTAAAGCAAGCATTTGTGAGGAAAGAGCCCTAGGTCTGCAACGCAATCTCCTAGGGATGATGGTGGTATGTGGAAGAGTTCTGTGACCTTCGGGGCTTGGGCTTCGATTGAGTGAGAATCGACGTCGCAAAGTATTTAAGCCCGTCCCGATTCTTCAGGGTCTCTGCTGCAGTCAGCAATGAATCGACGTTGTTCGGGTGTTCGTCCTGCCGCACAGACAGATATTCTAGCCACTTTGAATCTTCACGCTTTTCTCGATGGTCGACTGTTTGTCCTTATTATTGATGCCCGCGAACTGCCTTTTCACCAGGAGGTTTCTTGCAAGTTATATTGACTATCAGTCTCGCGCAGCTGAGCGACTGCTGAGCGACAGCCCGACAGCCCTCAGATGCTATGTTGGCTTCACGCAAACGAATTGCAATGGGATCTCCAAGCTTCCTGCCAGTGGCTGCCTCGATACGGGCGACATGGGCCGATTATGTCGCATCCTCGCCCTCCTCCGAGTAGAGCCATTCTTTATTCTTTGATAGTTCCGCGAGCAACGCATGCTTTCCTTGCGGCTGCGGCTGAACTAAGGATGGGTAGCAGTCATCCGCATGTCAAAGATCTATTCCTCAAACCAATCATTGCATTCCTGAAGTGGATCCCACGTTACAATGGAAGTCCTGGGAGAGCTCAAGTAACATACGTCGATACCTTGTATGAGCTTGTCAATCGCATACGTCATGAGCTCGCCCTCCCTGTTCTTTTCTACCAGTTACCACTGAAGAGTCAAGCCATCCACCTCCAGTGACATAGGCGACAGTGTTCTTTCCGGCAACTTTTTTCTCCTTTGGTGGGTCAGATAACTTGCCATTGGTTTGAATCCCCTCTTTTTCCTCGATACCCTCCGTATATGCTGCCTCGAAAGACAGAACACCGTGCAGATTGAGGGGTGCCTCGACATGAATGTCGGAATAACCGTGGTTACTGATAAGCCGACATGTTTCACCGTGAGGCGCATAACCTAAGGGTTGATAGAACCCGTGACCGCACCGGGGTCGATGTATATGGCCTTAATGTCACTGGGGCCTGGCGGTAGAAGGTGAGCACCTTGGACGATGGGGTCCCATTACCGCGAGGGAAACATACCAGCTACGTGGCTTCCTCGTCATCAGCGAAGCTCCTGTCCCTGCGTACCTTGGTGAGTTAGATGACAATATCATAGATTGCGAAATCGCGCACGCGGAAACCGGACAGGACAAAGGATCGCACAGGAAAGGGTAACTCCCCGAGCGTATGCTTTATCCTGACTGAGCGTCGTCTAAAGGGACTTCGTAGGATATACGGGTTGGGTTTTAGCGAGGACGGCCAGAATACGCATCGAGCATAGTACACTGAATTGGTGTGGGAATGCAGTCAAGGACGTTAGAGATGAGCTGCTCGTACTTCTCCCCCGGGAGTCTCGAAGAAGAGTCAACATCGTTCACCATATGCCGAGTGGTGCCTCCGCGTTCGCCTCTCTTCAATTTCTCGACGGCAGCGTACAGCCGGGACGTTGCATTGAGATTCGAAAGCACATCGATTTCGGATTTGGTCTTCAACTCTTCCGAAAAGTACCCGACGAGTGTGTAGTCGATGTCATGACTACCCATATGCGTGTCCTATGCGATGCTACTGACGGTCAGCTGGCCATCGGAGAAGATAATGACAACGACGGACATGCTCGAGTGACCAACGTCCACAAAAGACGACATGACAGGGGTTCTTGGTTTCCGGGAGGTCCGACTTTATGATACCGTACCCGAATGTGACGGCCGTGGGGTCGGGGGTCAATTGAAGGGGGTTCAAACCCGCGATAGTAGCAGTGCTCAGCAAAGTTCATCTTTATAGGTCGGCATAATAACCAGGAATAGCGATGACGCCGACGGACACGCCAGTCTTGAACTATTTCGCGACAATGTCACACAGTCAGCCAAGGTACATGCCTACCAGCTGAGTGGCGGAGAAGGTGGCCAGTTCGCCCGGAGAATTGACCTATATGAGCCGAAAAGGGAGTCAAGAGAATGGGAGAGAAAATCATTGCATACACTCACCTCGACGCCTAGGAATCCATCTACTTGAGCAAGGTTCTCCTGGATCTCGACATCATCCAACATCTGGCCGAGGAGAGGTTTCAAAGACCCGACGGTGTTGCGAAAATTTGAGATCTCCTGAATGTTTGCTGGCTCACCAAATGCGCGCTGCTTGATACCGAAAAGATACATGCGACCTGAAAGTCGACAATTAGAGAGGTAATGAGGAAATTAACGGGAGGGCGCTCACTGTGTTTCGTGATTCGAGGCTTTGCTTGCGGTGATATCGATACCTCAGTGTCTTGCAACACCTGTTTAGATTCCACGCATAACGCAAGAAGAAGCGTCATTAAGGGAGACGTGAAGTGGTTGACCTACCTTGTTCTGGAGAGAACCAAGATGGAATACAAAGAATGAGGGATGTGAGAACACGAAAGGGAGAGTAGGAGTATGGGCAAGAGCACACAGAGCGTGTCCGGGGAGCGCGTCATTTTCTTTTCGTGGGTATTAGGCGCTCACAGTGCGGAGGTTGAAGCTGTCGGCAACTTCCCGAAAATTTGGGTCAACCGGTCTTGAGGTGTTAGTTTTCTGTTTCCAGTAAACCCTATGTATAGCGATATGGGGTCTTGGGGACGCAGTGTTGCCAATCCCCGGTATTGATAACATGAACACTTCGCTAAAGCAAAACGATCGCGTACATCAGGTCGAGTCGTACAACTTTTCGAGTCCACGACCGGAAAGTGTCGCCATAGCGATGCGAAAGCCATGCCTTGCTTTTTTTGATTCGATTCTTAAGCAGCGTATTTACATTCAAAACGGTGGTAGTGAGTCCAGAGAAGGAGAGAGAAGAGGGAAGGAAAGGGAAGGAAAAAGAGACGCAGAAGAACACGCGAACCGGTTACTTCAGCGACAATCTGCCCGATGACTCGCAGCGTACATACTACTGTAGTACTGTACTGTATACGTAGGTCACCTGCACAGGCGTCTGGGGCCATCAAACTCGTTTTTGACACTTCTTTGCGGCGTGACCTTGGGCGTGACGGTGAGTATCTCCGCCCATCAATATGCATCAATTCCTATCCAGAGCCCCGCTTTCTCTCCCTCGACTACTTCACTCCTTATCAACTGCGTATTCCGTCGTCTCCATGTCATCCACATCCACTGGACACACTACAATCTCTTCATCTAACCTACGGCTCATCATCGATGCGTTAGGTGACTACGCTGACAAAATGGGAATAGATTTCTCGAACAATCCTTTCGCTGCCAAGATTCAACGCTGCGACACTCCCGATGCCATTCTCGGACTACTTCGAGAACGGGAGAAGGCGTTCATAAAGTTTCGCGAGGGGAACCGGACCCTCATCAACTGCTTCAGCCCGGCAATACGGGTCCTTCATTCATTCTCTGCTACGTTTGCTGAGGCGGTTAGCCTGGTGCGTTGTGCAACTCCTCTTCTTTCCTTCGTTCTGTGTGAAGGTTTCCCCTCAACCTCGCCAGCCCTTTCCTCCAGCAAAAGCTATCTTCATCGGAGTAGACGTACTCCTCGCTGTACGTCTATTCAATGCTGTCCTTGACTAGATCCATTGTGATGCGTGGATATGTCAGGCTGTTGGCGAAGTCAGTTCAGGTTATGATGCTCTCCTTGAGCTCTTCGACCGCTTGGGAAGTTTCCTCAAACGCCTCGAGGTCTATATCAATATCCCACCTACCCCAATGTTGACAGATATTATCGTTAAAATCTTGGTGGAACTTCTCTCGGTGCTTTCTCTTACAAAGAAGCAGATAAAACGGGGCAGAATCAGTACGTACACCCTCGGATATTAATCCAGGCGGTTCAATGTACGGCAGGGGCGTTCGCAAAGAAACTCTTAGGAGACGACAAACTCAAGGCAGTGCTTAAGCGGGTGGATGGATTGACTCGGGATGAGCTCTGGGCCGGAGTTGCACAGACAATGAATATGGTGCACAGTCTGAGGGGTGATGTGAAGGAAGATATGAAAGGTATATTGTCCTCCCTTGACTAGTCATTGGCGTGTCATCGATCGCTCTTTCAGATGTCAAGGCATCGACGGTGAACATCCGAGAGGATTTAGGTATGGGCCTCGCCTCTAGATTGGTATTCCGCCACTCACATACACTGGCAGTTGCCCTTCCCCGGCTGGAAAATAAGATAAGCAAGATTGAACGTATGTTCCCTCCCAATTCTTTCATTTTCACCTCGAGACTGAAAGTATCTTGCAGGTGATCAGTTCCAAAGGGATGTCCAACATTGGCTCTCTCCTCCTAACCCTTCGTCGAACCATGATGTTGCTTGGAAACTGCACCATGGAGGAACCGCTGCTTGGTTTTTCGAGAGTGATGTATTAGCTAATTGGAAATCCGCAGGATCCCTTCTCTGGATCCATGGAAAGCGTATGTTCCCCATGTTTCCAGTTTGTTTCTTGTATTGATGCGTGACTAATCTTATAGCGGGTTCGGGGAAGAGTACTCTCCTGTATGTGAAATGTTAATTGCCGTGCTCGAGGTGATTCACGTAGCCGAATAGTGCAGCGATCGTTCAGCACATTGAAGGCTTGCGTGCAGACGGATCGGTCACCATGGCATATTATTATTGTGATTTTCGGGATGTCAAGAAACAAGACCTATATGGCCTCCTCTCCTCTCTTGTTTCCCAACTCTCTGCCAAATCTGATGTATGCTATGAGATCCTCTCCAAATTATATTCAACCAATGCTAGCGGCCCCCCTACTAGTAGTGTGCTCACAAAGTGTATGGAGGACATGTTGAGTTTGCCAGGACAAGGCGATACTTATATCATCATCGATGCTCTCGACGAGTGTCCCAATACCTCTGGGATGGTGTCTGCACGCGAAGAGGTCTTGGAACTTCTTGGAGGACTTGTTCATTTGCGCTGCCCGAATTTACATCTGTGTGTAACTAGTCGTCCAGAGGTGGACATCCGAAGCGTACTCAACCCCCTGGAGCCGCTCGAAGTTTCTCTTCATCACGAGAAAGGGCAAAAGCTTGACATAATCAAATACATCAAGTCTGTTGTTCATTCAGACCACAATATGCGGAAATGGACAGAGGAAGTCCAGCAACAGGTGATCGACACGTTGTCTGAAAAGGCAGATGGCATGTTAGTCACTTCCTGCCATATACCTTATCAGGCGTCTCGCGAGGTGCTAACACATTCTCGTAGGTTTCAGTATGTTGCTTGTCAACTTGCCAGACTGCGTCGCAGTTTTCCCCAAAGTATTGAGACCTTTTTGAAGGAATTGCCGAAGGATTTAGACGAAACATATCGTCGCATGCTGCTCGACATAGATGAGGGGAAACGAAAATATACTCAACGTCTTCTCCAATGCCTCACCTTCTCCATCCACCCTCTTCGTGTCGAAGAACTTGCCGAGATCATTGCAGTTCGCTTCGATGATGCACCAGTCCCCAGATTTAATCCAAAATGGCGGCAAGGAGATGCGAAGGAAGCAGTTTTGTCTGCATGCTCTAGCCTTGTTTCCATCATCGATGATGCCGGCTCACAAATTGTCCAATTTTCCCATTTCTCGATAAAAGAGTTCCTGACTTCGGAGCAACTCGCGAAAGTAGATGGACCAATCTCGTCTTATCACATTTCCCCCGAACGCGCACATACTACCCTTGCCTATGCTAGCCTCAGCGTCCTTCTTC
>QFEY01002039.1:0-78840 GCA_003316435.1 Russula virescens | reverse complement strand
ATCTTGGTGGTAAAGTTATTGGACTGCCACCAATACTCAATTTTGGCAATCCAGAAATAAAGGCAAAGGTAACTCACGTTCCTAACCAAAGTTTATTACTGACTTTCCTGGGTCATACCGGAAGCGTTCGCGGCCAAGAAGTTCATTTATCTTGCAACTTCGCCATCGGAGGCGCCCGCAGTAAGCGATGTGCTAAGCATGAAGGCTACTGTCATTTAAAGCGAGGATGGCAAATACTGGATCATCAACGGAGAAAAGAAATGGATTGCGTTGTCGTCAAGGTTGTCGTGTCAGCTGGGGTGTTATTGAACCACGACTCATCCCAGACAAGATATTGTACGGTCCGCGTTGGTTGGCCCTTGGAGAGGCCGTAAGTCTGTAAGACAATGCGATTCTAGATGACTACAAATTTCGAAGCTTCCATCCTTTCAGTAAGATTATATTCTGGTGAAGACAGGATCACATGCCAGCCGTAGACGCTGGAAATCCAGATGAGGCGGCGCCAACACCTAGTCTCTAGTTAGCGCCGCGGAGATAACGAGGTCAGCTGGCGGCTGTGCGTTGGCTGTGCTCCCATGTCGTGGTACTAGTACAACACATTACAACCACCCCCCCGCTTCTTTTTCCCTTCACCCACAGCACTAACGTTCCCCTACTACAACAATTAACCACTTCCTCTTTCCTATAGCTTTATGTCTTCCTCAAATCCCCAATCAAATGCATCATTCTTGAATTTCCAGAGCCTCTTCGATGTCGCCTTAGACGAATATTACAAGAAGACGGGTAAGAAGATTGAAATAGATCCCCTCACTGACAAGCTCAACTGCTGCGACTCATCTGATGCGATACTTGAAATCCTTCAAGAACAAGCCCATGCGTTTAACCAATATCGTAATGGAGATTGGAAAGTGCAGATCATGAGGCGCCTCGAGCCAATCGTTAATATCCTGCTCGGGCTTTCTACAAGTGGCGTCTTTGGGGAGGGCATTGGCCTTGTGAGTCTAATCGAATCGATCTATAATGATTGTCGCTGATCCTCATTCACACTACAGAGAGTTCCACCTGTGAAAGCTGTATTTGCCGGTGTTGGTCTCCTACTTGCAGTATGTATCGCACCTCTTCGCATGTCTTTACTTCTGACACTCAGGTTATCTAGGCCGCGAAGGGAGTTAGCTCCAGCTATGACGCACTTATCGACTTGTTCGAATGTTTCGAATATTACCTAAATCGTCTCAAGGTTTTCACCGAGATTCCAGCCGCTGTGGGAGGAATACTGGTTAAGATAATGGTAGAATTACTTGCTGTTCTTGCTCTGGCAACTCAGCAAATAAATCAAGGGCGATTTAGTGAGCCTTTTTTTGTTGACAGGCCACTTTTGACTCAGCGAGACACAGAAAAATTTGCTCAGAAGCTGCTACGAGGAGAGAATGACATCGAAGCAGTGCTTCAGAGATTAGATCGCCTCACCGTTGAGGAATCTCGTGTGACCGCAGTGCAGACAATGGAGGTCGTCTATGGTTTGTTTAACAACGTGAAGGAAGTTATGGAAGGTATGGGAACCTTGTTTGAAATACCTTTCGGTATGCCGAATATTTTCCCTTTAGATGGAAAGACGTCCATGGCATCAATAGATAAGGTCAGAGAGGCTCTTGGTATGATAGTCTCGTATTCATGGATGGACATGGCTGAATCGAGGCTCAGTTGAAATGCAGCAAATTTCGGATAGTTTGAATAAGATGAAACGTTCGTCACTTCGTTGGGTCATGACCATGAGATCTGCGATTCAAACTATCTCAGGTGATCTCCTGCAAGGAAGAATCCACAAGTGGCTTTCCTCCCCGGATCCATCGATAAATCATAACACCGCTTGTGAAGCCCGCCATGACGGGACTGCCACGTGGCTCCTCGAAGGTACCACCTACAAGGAATGGAAGACAATGGGGTCGCTTCTGTGGGCCCACGGGAAACGTACAGTTTTTCCATTCTCTCTTACTCTCCAGCTGATTGACTCTGGGTTCGACATTTCGCAGCGGGATCAGGCAAAAGTGTTCTTTGGTACATGGCTTATCAACTGCTTATGTATGTAGCTCATGCGGACGATCAGTTCTTCGATTATCAAAGATATCGAAAACACCTGTGCAACCGGATTAGGTTCCTCCGTATATCATTACTTTGATTTCAAGGATGCTGGAAAGCAAGACCGTCGCGGGTTTCTCTCATCTCTCCTCACCCAGCTTTGCGCTCTGTCCCATCACGGCTACGAGATCCTATCCGACTTATATGAGGCACACGGGAATGGCTTGCGACAACCTAGTGAAGTTGAACTTATCAGATGCCTCAAGAATGTACTCGGACTCCCAGGTCAAGGAACGGTATATATCGTAGTGGACGCCCTCGATGAAAGCCCCAATAGGCCCGGCATTCCCTCTCCACGCGAAAAGGTTATGCAAGTCATGAAAGATCTCCTTAATCTACGCTACGACAACGCAGACATACGTATTCTTATCACCAGTCGGCCAGAGGTCGACATTCAGATGGTCCTTGAGCCTTTGGCATCCCACTCTGTGTCCATTCACAACCAGGAAGGTCAAAGGAATGATATTGTCAGTTACATCAAGCATGTCGTTGAGTCAGATGTACATATGCGGAGATGGAGAGCAGAAGAGAGACAACTGGTTATTGAATCGCTGCCGCACAAGGCGGATGGAATGTAAGGCCGGGATTGCTAGTAAGATTTTGCACTGTGATGACTCATAATTTGGCGCAGGTTCCGCTATGTTGTCTGCCAACTGGATACGCTGAGGCGTTGTTTTCCAGCTAGCATCCAGCGCGCCCTCGGTGAATTGCCAACAACCTTGGATGAAACGTACAAGCGTATATTACTGGGAATTGACAAGGAGAAACGCGAACATGCTATTCGGCTTTTCCGATGTCTGACTGTGTCCCGTCGGCCATTGCGTGCCAAAGAGCTTGCCGAGGTCCTTGCCATTCAGTTTGAAGCAGGAGGAACCCCGACGTTGAACGTTGGTTGGCGCCCAGGGAATGCAGAAGAAGCCGTGCTGTCGGCATGTTCGACTTTGGTTACAATTATCGACCACGCCGACCACGACGACGACAGTGATGACGATGAGGAACGCGATACACGAATTGTGCAATTCTCTCATTACACCGTAAAGGAGTTCTTGACCTCTGAACGCCTTGCTACGTCAGAAAGGAAGGAGCTTTCACAGTTTTACGTTTCTCCGGAGCCTGCTCATACAATTCTTGCACAAAGCTGCCTTAGCACCTTACTTCAGCTTGATATTCGCAACGAGGACATAGCACACGGCCTTCCCCTTTTGAAATATGCTGCTCGCAACTGGTTTCATCATGTTCAATGCGACGGTGTAGCGTCCCACGTACTGGATACGATGGATCGCCTCTTTGATCCCGACGGCACACAACTGGCTGCGTGGGTTTCCATATATGACATAGATGACCCCTCTTGGCCATCCGAGGTCCCAATACGGCATACAATATCCCCGCTTTATTATGCAGTCCTTTGTGGTATTAATATCCTTGTGGAAAACCTCATCATCACCCATCGCCAAGACCCTAACGCCAGTCATGGTGATCGGGGAACCCCGTTACACGTCGCCGCTATCTTCGGATATACAGCAATCGCCCGGTTTTTACTGGGATGCTCTGCGGATGTCAATTCCCAGAACAGAGACAACTCGACGCCGCTTCATGAAGCTTCAGAGAGTGGAAGTCTCGACATCGTGCGATTGTTACTCGGCCATGGCGCGAGCGTGAATGCCTTTGACCACCAGGGAGACTCTCCATTGTACAAGGCATTGCATTCGCGGAAATTGGACGTTGCAGAGACCTTACTCAAGAGTGGTGCGAACGTTAATGCCCGGGACAACAACAAACCGATTCCCCTCCATAAAGTTGTAGAAAGAGGAGAACTCGATATTGTACGATGGCTTCTCAATAATGGCGCGGATATGAATGTCCCTGATGGCTGGGGAGACTCTTCACTGCATAAAGCATTGCAATTCCGAAGATACGATGTCGCGGAGTTCCTGATCAAGGGTGGCGCGGACGTGAATGCCCGGAACAAGGACAACTCGACACCACTTCTCGATGCTTTACAAATGGCGGATTCCTACCGTGACACAGAGCAATTTCTATTGGGCCATCGTGCGGATGCAAATGCTCCGGACAGCCGGGGAGACTCTTCATTGCATCATAGGGCGTCACAGAAATTTAATATCGTGCAACTGCTGCTTTGCCATGGTGCCGACGTACAGGCACTTGACGGCCGAGGAGAATCTTCGCTGCTCAAAGCAGTACGATCCGGAAGACTAGACATTGCAGAGATTCTAGTTAACGCCGGCGCGGACGTGAACTCTCGGGATAAACATGAGTCGACACCACTGCATGAAGCCTTCGAGACCGAGGATTTTGATGCCGTGCAACTCCTGCTTTGCCATGGTGCCGATGTAGATGCCCTTAACGACAGACGAGTGCCTTCGTTGCGCAAATCACTACAAGCCAGAAGATTCGATATCGCGGAGACCCTAATCCAAAGAGGTGTGGATGTGAATTCCTGGGTCTCAGGCAGCCAGACTCTACTTCATGAAGCTGTAGGAAACGGGAATGTCCATATCGCACAATTTCTTCTCGGCCACGGTGCAAACGTACATGTCCTTGACAACTTGGGAGATCCTCCATTCCATAAGGCATCACAGTCCTCGAGATTTGACATGATGGAACTCTTAGTCCAGGTCGGTGCGGACGTAAACGCTCGGGACAAGGACAACTCGACTCCGCTTCATGTAGCTTCAGGATATGGGAATGTTGACGTCGCACAGTTTTTGCTCAGTCACGATGCGGACGTACACGCCATTGATAGCTTGGGAAGCACACCATTACACAAGGCATCACAATCCTGGCGATTCGAAATTCGCATGTTGGAGCTCTTAGTCAAACTTGGTGCGGACGTAAACGCTCGGAACAGGAACGACTCGACTCCGCTTCATGAAGCTTCAGGATATATGAATTTTGACGTCGCACAATTTCTGCTCAGCCACGATGCAGACGTACATGCCATTGATAGCTTCGGAAACACACCATTACATAGGGCATCACAATCCTGGCGACCTGAAATTTGCATGCTGAAGCTCCTCGTCGAGGCCGGTTCAGATGTAAATGCCCGGAACTGGAACCACTCGACACCACTTCATGAAGCTTTAAACGCATCTTCGCTTATCAATGGTGAATATATTCCCTTGACAGTTCAGGAAACTTGTCCTCATGTAATGCATCGTAATTCATGTTTTCAGGACATGGCATCGTGAAACTGCTTCTCAGCCATGGTGCGGACGTAAACGCCAAAGGACGGGATCAGAGAACTCCGTTGCACCAGGCGTCTTCCAAGGGTGACCTTAACCTGTCTCGGCTGTTGATCGAATACGGAGCGGATGTCGATGCCCAGGATGACGAGAAAAGTACACCTTTTTCTATGGCCTTAGCAAATGGGCATCGCAAACTTGCACGACTACTGTCGAGCGATCTAGACGGATGATATAGTGTATGCTGCCCATGTAGAACTGCTGCAGGTACGTTCTATGTCAAGCTCTCCGTTCAGTTCAACTATCGTCAATACACCGGGAATATCACAGAATTAGACAACCCAGATGCTCTTCATGCACAGAATAGTATCTTGCGGACGACGTGCGAGCATCCTACTAACATACTAGGATATTCGCCGCGTAAGGAGACCAGCACCAGAGCCGAGTCTGACATACATATGAACGCCTCAGGCCTCATGTATGACAACTGTCCCAATACTGGACGTGATGGGATATGGTATGACGTTAGATATCTAATTTCACAAACAATGGTTATTCAGGACTGATGTGCGGGCGATGCACAAGGTAGTAGTCATGGAACCTAGTGACATCTTCACTCCTGCTCCTGTACTCGTAATCGAAAGAGGCAATAGCCCTGTCTAATCAGAATTTTGCGGTTTTGATCAGAGTATGCGAACACGCAAGAGATGGTAAACATATATCAATTCGAGACCTCGTCTTCGATAGGTCTATCTAGTGTAAACCAAAATCCGCTCGGCTGTTGTTGTTCCTGTTCCGCGGTTATCTCTTAGTCACAGTTGACATGTTTCTCCTCAATTCTTGCGCAGAAAAGGCGTTTACAATCACGGATCACATATGAAACGCTTGGGCGTATCTAAGAGCCGCGTGTCGTATAGTCTGAATGGATCAAGCTCAAGGTTCGACAGGAGAGTCCCAGAGACCTTGCACAAACTTAGAATACTAACGTTGTTAGGTTATGCCAGGCTCCTCGTACAAAGTGTAGCATCCTGGGATATAACTGAGACCGCTTTACGGACATAATCGGGCCTGACTTTGGAGATGTCGATGCCATCCAACCATCGATGCTGATCGAAACTGGCACCAGTTCGACAACGTGAAATAGAGCAACTACAATAAGTGACCTCCTAGTACTAGTACTGTCAGTAACCAGGAGGGTCAGTTTAATACATCGAGGTAGCATATCGCTCAATGATATTTAAATTTTGCCTCTACGTCGACAGTGAGCATAGACACAAGCAGGCTGGGCGGCATCCCGAAAAAGTCAAGTTGTGTACAGAACAACCACGACTTCAGGGTCTAGCCTTGGTAGTCGAATCAAGGGAAACGACGAACTTGAACCTGATAAACCTTATTCTCGGTGTCAACCTTGACACAATTCTTTTGAGGAAACGATCTTCTTGTAAACACGAATTATGGGAATCCTTGACAAGGACTCGGATAAACTGGGTTATGGTGATGATTGCAAAATTGTGCCGAGCTTTTGGGAATCTCTCTCTGTAAATGTCTTGATGAAAATGTTGACGAAGCGCGCACCTGGCATTGGCACGATACAAAGAAACAAGTATGCTTCCACCACTGGCAGACAAGACGATCGAGGCCACCACCAACACGGCCAGGCAAGGCACCAAATTAGACATATTACTTGTGATCCTCGGCACTTACCACTTTGCAGATCATCGATCATCGTTTCTTGGCATCCTCGTCGATGTCTGTGTCATAAAATTTTAGATTCTTTCTTGATCCTCCGTGACTCGGATTAACTCATCCAAAGTGTACGCAAAATTGTAAGCCCCATGTTGTAGTCGCATGGCACGCGGAAAGCGTCGAGGGACAAGTGGGTAGAGATGGCCTCCCCATCGTGGGCATCGAGTCGAGAATGGATCCTCGATTCATATTCGATTCATTTGGTGGGGTGTATGATGTATAAATACTATTACGGGGATAAAGGCCACTCAAATCCAGAGTAAATGGAGCGACGAATGTCAAGAAGTGCTTCTGTCCACTGAGGCAAAGATATCGTGTTTTTCGATTGCTCCGACCGAGGGCCACAACTAAGATATCTTCGCGCTGTTCCACCGACCTCCTTTTTGTCGCCACTAGAGGAAAATTGCGGCACTCGAGCTCGAAAGGTTCAGAGTAGCCGCTGTCGAGTAGCGGCAGCACGCGCGCGTGCAGCTCCGGTTTTATTTGCCTCTGTTATCGTTTTTGGGGCGGCAACTCCATCAAGCGCGCGAAAAAGTCAAACTCTGCCGTCATCGAGACATCCCTCCTTCCGCGCGCTTCGTCGCTTCAACGCTCGCGCACAAGGCGACACCGAGCAGGCATCAACCATGGAGACGCAACCCTCGGCTAGGCAGCGTTGGTGGTAAGTCATTGATTTGACAGTGTATCAATTGGGTCGCATGACCACCTTTTTCTTTGTGTAGCTCCTGAAGTCATTCATCGGGACTGAGGTTTTTGTTTCTGGCGAAAACGTGAGTCTTACCGCAGTACCTGCCGTTCATCCATTGGCTGATCTTTCGCATTAGCTCTTTCAACGGGGACTCTTGTTTTCTTCTCTGATGTTCCTGGGCATCGCTTTCACATTCCTATACTCCTATTTACTTCTCGTTAAGACCAAGTTTGTCGTATCAGGGAGCTTCGGAGGTATGTCCATGTCCTCTTGTGGTGACCATGCTACCATTTCTAACCTGTTCTCAGATCTTGGCGGGACACTTTATGGCCTATGGATGGGATACTCGATTCTCGCGTCCATCCCCATTTCCTAAATTGGCTGATATATGATTTTCGTCGCGGAGAACTTGCAAGGCTTTGTCTACGCTGGGTCGCATTGCACTTTGTCTATCCCAGTCCAATACCTTATTCTCCTACAACTGGCTATATTCCTACACATGGTGCTTATCCGGAATCTCGCGAAGTTTAGCATGGTGGCCCCCGTCTCGGACGTATTCATTGTCGCAAGTCTCATCTACATCTTTAGGATTCAATTCGGAGTCATCGCCCAACGCTGCATTGCGCAGGTCGATTTGTTCAACTTGAGGGACTTCCCATTGATGATTGGGTATGTGGCTCTACTGTCAGCGGCCTTGCGTCATATGGTCTATAGCATCACAGTCCTCTCGTTCGAAGGCATAGGCTTTGTATGGACAGATGCCTCTTGAACAAAATTTTGATCCGTTTTGTAGGTCACTCCAATCCTCACTTTGATGAGGGAGCTGCACATGTTCCCCGTGGTACTTTCTGGCGTCATGATCTTCTTCCTTCGTTAGTTCATTTAGACTTTGTTGAAGATTACCTCTCAGACGTTCTTTTAAAAGCCCCGTTTGGCGGTGCCGGCGCAATCCTCTATCTCACATTTGAATCGGAAATCAACACTGGTCGTCATCAAGAATCTTGACGCTTCGTCACGCCTCACCCAGGCAGTGCAATTCCTTTATTCCCTGTCCATTTTACTTTCCGCGCAACCCCAGCTCTTCCCCGCTGTGCGGACCATGAAGAAAGGCGTCTTCACTCGAAGCGGGAAATTGGACTGGAATGTCAAGTCAAGTGGCAAAAGGACACGTTCGGGTTCTTTGTTGTCCTAGGCTGCACGGTAATCAGCTGTCCTGGCGCGAAGGACCCTGACCAGTTCTTCACCCTTGTGGGAAGTTTCGCTTGGTACTATGGGTCATTCTTACGGCTAAAATGGTCAACCCCGCCTGATCTTCTCGACCCTTGTAGCATGTCGCTTTGTTACGTTTACCCGGCGACGCTCCATTACACGGTATGTGCGCGTGCTTGGAAGCAGGGGACCGCGGACACCGCTCTTGATATCTTTGGTGTTGTGGCAGCCATTCATCCAACCGTCCAAACGGCATCTGTGAGTATTACTTGCTTCCTCTCTCACCTTGTGGATCGTCTGATATTATCGTCGATAGCTCAGCGCAACCAGAGCCCCCTGCTTCACCAACTGGGAATGTGATACTCGACGTTTGTAGGGTTTCTGGGTTTGTCATTGACATGTACGGGTAATTGATTCTGGACTAGTAGAAGGTTACTTTGCAAGTACTCTAAATACTCCAAATAAATATACATCGGGCCTTTACATGGCGCATCCATGTCGTTGGGGGTTTGCAGTACTGTAATTCAATTCAGCCATGTGATAAGCTATACACACCATGGCACCGTTCTCGGTCCTTGGACTTGACATTTCGCTTCGCCTGTCATAGGCAGGTGCCTCATCCTTTGCTTAAGTTTCTTACAACAAACCGCCGTCTTGTCCAAGAATCTCAAGGAGTTCACAAAAGAGGAAGTCCGAAGTACAGCAAGTGCGTGATTCGTTTCATGGGTGCAAGGTCGCTTACTGATGCGTAGTCACGGCATGACAAGGTGGAGACCTGGTCAGTACCATGCCCAACCGTCACGACCTCACCGTAAAATAGCGCCTCTCATACGCTCCCTCCTCTCTCTCTTTTCAATGGGTCATCGTAGATGCTAAAGTCTACGACCTATCCCGCTTCACCATCCTGCGCCCACGCGGGCGCGCCGTCCTCGTTGACAGCGGCCGTCGCGGGCCAAGACGCCACAGAGGCGTTCTATGACCTCCACCGACACGAAGGACTCGAGCGACTGCTGTACGCCCGTCTCCAGGTCGGCAGACTCGGTAGCATGCCATACGCCGAGCCGACATACCTCACTTAGGATTTCCATAGCCCGTATCAGACGAGTCGCGTGTTGGCGTCGATGCGCGCGGGGTCCCGCGTCGCCGTCGCCGGCATGTTTCGCTTTTCTTCATTCGCTTTTTCTTGTTGGGCTGCTCATTATCGTCCGGTGTTGCTGTTGTAGGTTCTATTAGAATCACAAAGCGTTCCCGAAGGTTGCCAGGAGGTTGTTCGATGAGGTGGTGTACCCTGACGCGCAAGAGCGCGAGTTTGATGGGAAGCGACCCAGTCAAGACGTTCTTGAAGATGGTGGTGTACGATTTGCGTTGGTTCACCGCAGCATTCGATTCTCATTCAAATCTGTAGATCTTCGTGTCAACGGTGCCATGCGGTTGGGACCAGGGAAACACCTCAAGGGCCTCCTTCTTTCATGGCCTTGTCAAATCTGAAGAGATGAGCTTCATCCTTTCATCCCAGAAACGGATTTCAGTTCAGCATGATGTCTTCGCTGTCAGTTCGACCACTTCTATGGGTGTGTGGATAATCAATTTTGACCCTGGTAGCCATATCCTTAAGACGAGAGTGGACAGCTCATCATCACTCAAGAAATGATACGAACTGGATCTCGGGGCTACTCCGACGGTTCCCTCGGCTTTCTCCCTTCCTTGACTTGTCTATGTCTCAGCTCTTCTTGGTAACAATGTTTCTTACTGAGTATCATAGGTCGTATCAGAGTACTGGAGGTGTCCGCAGCCAAGAAGTTCAATTGTCTTGCAACTTCGGAGGCACACGCAGGAAGCGGCTCGCGGGCAGGAGTTTGAGCCGAGTTGGCGGAGATGATCGCGCGCGCAGAAGCCATGCAAACGTAGCTTGAGAATGTCGCATACTACATAGATGTGTGATATGGTGAGGAGATTTTTCATCTAGTCGTCCAAGTCCATTCCACAAGTGCTGATTACTTCAGTCGTACAAGCAGGTGACGAGACTCGCGGGTCAGATTGCTTTTCTGAAAATGTGCAGGACAACATTTTGTATTTGCTGCAGATTCCATATATACAGCGATAATATCATGTACAGTATGAGACATTCAGGCGTACGATCGGGCGCGTACCAATTCGGTATCGTGTATCGTGGCTGTTTGCCGGTCCGGTCCGAGACTTGCCGTATATGCATATCGTCCCGGAACCACGCTGTCAGGACACGCCCCCTGCGCCTAATCTCGCACAGCCCGGATTAGATAACGAGGCGAGCACTGGCCGTGCGCACAGGTACAACACGCTGCAACCCCCTCCCCCTCTTCTTTCCCCTTCGCTCACAGCAGACGTTCCTCCTACTACATTTACCTCTTCTTCTTCCCCCTAGCTCTATGTCTTCCTCAACTTCCCAACCAAACCCATCGTTCTCGACTTGGAACTTCCAGAGCCTCTTTGACGCTGCATTACGTGAATATCGCGAGAAGACTGGCAAGGATATCGAGACAGATCCCCTCACCGCTAGGCTCCTACGCTGCAGCTCATCTGATGCGGTACTTGAAATTCTTCAAGAGCAAGCCCATGCGTTTAACCAGTTTCGCAATGGAGATTGGAAAGTGCAACTCATGCGCCGGCTCAAGCCGACCGTTCATATCTTGCTTGGCCTTTCTACCAGTGGCGTCTTTGGCGAAGGTATTGGTCTTGTAAATCCGATCAGATCGATGTATAATATCCTTTGCTGACGTCCACGCAACCTGCAGAGAGTTCCGGCAGCGAAAGCTGTATTTGCCGGTGTTGGTCTTTTACTCGCAGTGTGTATTGCACCGCTCTCGCACTTACCCGTACTTCTGACCCACAAGTCGTTCAGGCCGCGAAGGGAGTTAGCTCCAGTTATGACGCACTCATCGACTTGTTCGAATGCCTTGAACATTACCTAGGCCGTCTCAAGGTTTTCACCGAGATTCCCGACGCTGTTGGAGGAATACTGGTCAAGGTTATGGTTGAATTAATCGCGGTCCTTGCCCTGGCAACGCAACAAATAAATCAAGGGCGTTTCAGTGGGTTCATTCTTACTGCTAAGCCGCTCTTGACTTAGCAAGACGTAGAAAAGTTTGCTAAGAAGCTGTTACGAGGAGAGAATGATATCGAAGCAGTGCTTCAGAGATTAGATCGCCTCACCATCGAGGAATCTCGTATGACGGCAGCGCAGACCATGGAGATTGTTTATGGCTTGTTCAAAAATGTGAAGGCGGTTATGGAAGGTACGCAAACCTTTCTTGAGATATTATCCTTCAAAGTGTGTCAAATATTTCCCCCCTAGATGGAAAGACGTCCAGGGCATCAATAGATAAGATCAGAGAGGCTCTTGGTATGACATGCTCGCGATTATGAATCGGCATAGCTGACTGCGGGGCTTAGTTGAGATGCAGCAGATATCTGAGGGCTTGAACAAGTTAAAATGTTCGTTAATTCGTTGTGTCACGTTCAAGGGACAGGTGATACTAATAGTAAGACTACCTCAGGTGATATTCTGCAAGAAAAAATCCACAAGTGGCTTTCCTCCCCGGACCCATCAACAAATCACAACACTGCTTGTAAAGCCCATCATGATGGGACAGCCGCGTGGTTCCTTGAAGGTGACATTTACAAGGAATGGAAGTCTTCGGGGTCGCTCCTGTGGACCCATGGGAAACGTACGTTTTCTTGTACTCGACCTTACCCTGTGGCTGATTGCCTCCTGTTTCGTAGCGGGATCGGGAAAGAGTGTCCTTTGGTGCGTGAATTATCCTTTTCAACCAATGATCATCGACATAGCTGATGTTTACGACCAGCTCTTCAATTATAGAGGAAATAGAAAATACATGCGCCTCCGGATTAGCCTCGGTCATATACCATTATTTCGATTTTAAGGACGCTGGAAAACAAGGCCGTCGTGGATTTCTCTCATCTCTCCTCACCCAACTTTGCGCTCTGTCTCATCACGCCCACGACATCCTATCAAGCTTGTATGAGTCACACAACAATGGTCTGAGACAACCGAGTGAGGTCGAGCTCATCAAATGTCTCAAGGATGTACTCGCACACCCTGGTCAAGTTACAGTGTACATCGTAGTGGATGCCCTCGATGAAAGTCCCAATCGGCCCGGAATTCCCTCCCCACGCGAAGAGGTTCTACAAGTCATGGCAGATCTACTTGATCTACGCCATGTCAATGCAGGAATACGTATCCTTATCACAAGTCGGCCCGAGGTCGATATTCGAACTATCCTCGAGCCCTTAGCATCCCACTCTGTGTCCCTTCACGACCAAGAAGGCCAAATGAAGGACATTGTCAGTTACATCAAGTCTGTTGTCGAGTCAGACGCGAACATGCGGAAATGGAGAGCAGAGGAAAGACAACTAGTCATTGAATCGCTGTCACAGAAGGCGGACGGAATGTAAGGCATCCTTGTAAGATTTCGTAGTGCGGTGACTCATGCTATGGTATAGGTTCCGCTATGTTGTCTGCCAACTGGACGCACTGCGGCGTTGTTTCCCAGCGAGTATCCAGCGTGCCCTCGGCGAATTGCCGTTGGACCTCGACGAAACATACGAGAGGATATTGCTGGGAATCGACAGGCAGAAACGTGAACATGCTATTCGCCTTTTTCATTGTCTTGCAGTCTCTCGTAGACCATTGCGTGCCAAAGAACTTGCGGAGGTTCTTGCGATTCAGTTTGATGCAGGAGGGGTTCCGAGCTTGAACGTTGGTTGGCGCCTGGGAGACGCAGATGAAGCAGTGCTGTCAGCATGCTCCACTTTGGTTACCACTATCGAGCTTCGCGTACACGAGGATGACGAGGACGACTGTGACTCTCGAATTGTGCAATTTTCGCATTACTCCGTAAAGGAGTTCTTAACCTCGGAACGCCTTTCCAAGTCAGAGAACGGCGACCTTTCCCAATTTTATATCTCTCCCTTTCTTTCGCAGGCGCACATAATTCTTGCTCATAGTTGCATTAGCACCTTACTTCAACTGGACGATCACATTGAAAATATCTCCCACAACTTTCCCCTCGCCCAATATGCCGCTCGAAACTGGTTCTATCACGCTCAACACGATGGTGTGGCATCCAGCATACAAAACGGGATGTTGCGTCTCTTCGACCCGGACAGAACGCATCTTGCGACATGGGTTTCGATACATGATATCGACTATTCCTTCTGGAGAGATTTGCCTTTTCGGCCCCGAAAACAGACCAAGGCATCCTCGTTGTATTATGCAGTCCTTTGTGGTATCGACAGTGTCGTGGAACACTTCGTCGTAGCGCGTCGACAGGATCCAAATAAAAGTCGTGGGAGCCGAGGCACCCCATTGCATGCGGCGGTAGCCCTGGGATATATTGCAATTGCGCAATGTTTACTGCACCATTCGGCGGATGCCAATGCCCGGAACAAGTATGACCTCACTCCACTTCATGAAGCCATAGAAACGAGAAACCATGACCTAGTCCAATTATTGCTAAACCATGGAGCGGATGCCAATGCCCTTGATCGCTGGGAAGATTTCCCATTATTCAATGCCATAAAAGACCGACATTTCGAAGCAGTAAAACTCCTAGTCCAAGGGGATGCGGATGTAAATGCTCGGGACAGGTTTAATTCGACGCCACTTCATGAAGCTTTACTAAATGGGAGCATCCACATCGCGCGCTTTCTGCTCGATCATGGTGCGGATGTACGTGCTCTCGACGGCCGAGGAGACTCTCCACTGCACAATGCGCTACGATCCCAACAATTCGACATGGTAAAGCCACTACTCAATGCCGGAGCGGATGTGAATGCCCGAAACAAGTACAACTCAACTCCATTTCTCGAAGCTTTACAAAGTGGATTTCTCGATATTGCACAAGTTTTGGTTAACCGTGGCGCAAATATAAATGTCCTTGATTTCTCGGGAGACACTCCATTGCACAAGGCATTACGATCCCGAAAATTCGATATCGCGATATTCCTACTCGAAGGTGGGGCTGACGTGAATGCTCCGAACAAGTACAGCTCGACGCCACTTCACGAAGCGTTTGAGCGCGGAAATCTTGACATAGTACGGTTTCTGCTCGACCATGGCGCGGATGGAAGTGCGCTTGATCGCCGAGGAGACACCCCACTCCACGAGGCCTTACGATCCCGGGACTTCGACCTTGTGGAACTCATGCTCAATGCTGGTGCGAACGTGAACGTAAACGTTCGCAACAAGGACGACTCGACTCCACTTCACGAAGCTTTCGATGGTGGAAATCTATACACAATACGACTTCTGCTCAGTCATGGTGCGGATGGAAGTGTCCTTGATCGTCAGGGAGATACCCCACTGCATAAGGCATTACGATCCCGAAGCTTCGACCTTGTGCAAGTCATGCTTAAGGCTGGTGTGAACGTGAACGTTCGGGACAAGGGCAACTCAACTCCGATCCATGAAGCGCTTGAATGTGGAAATCCTGACATAATACGACTTCTGCTCAGCCACGGTGCAGATGCAAGTGCCCTTAATCGCCGAGGAGACACCCCACTCCACGAGGCATTACGATCCCGCGACTTCGACCTTGTGGAACTCATGCTCAATGCTGGTGTGAACGTGAACGTAAACGTTCGCAACAAGGACGACTCGACTCCACTTCACGAAGCTTTCGACGGTGGAAATCTAAACATAATACGACTTCTACTCAGTCATGGTGCGGATGGAAGTGTCCTTGATCGTCAGGGAGACACCCCACTACACAAGGCATTACGATCCCGAAGCTTCGACCTTGTGGAAACCATGCTTAAGGCCGGTGCGAACGTGAATGTTCGGGACAAGGACCACTCGACTCCACTTCATGAAGCACTTGAATGCGGAAATCTTGACACGGTACGATTTCTGCTCAACCATGGTGCGGATGGAAATGCTCTTGACCGCCAAGGGGACACTCCACTTCACAAGGCATTACGATCCCGAAGTTTTGACCTTGTGGAAATCATGCTTAAGGCCGGTGTGAACGTGAATGTTCGGGACAAGGACCACTCGACTCCACTTCATGAAGCTTCTGAATGCGGAAATCTTGACACAGTACGATTTCTGCTTAGCCGTGGTGCGGATGGAAGTGCCCTTGATCACCAAAGAGACACTCCACTGCACAAAGCATTACAATCCCGAAAATTCGACGTTGCGGAACTCGTACTCAAGAGTGGTGCAGATGTCAATATTCGGGACAAGAACAACTCCACACCACTTCATCAAGCTTCACAGGCCGGAAACCTCGAAGCTGTGCAATTTCTGCTTAACCATGGTGCGGATGTAAATGCCCTTAGCAGCTCGGGAAACTCCCCACTGCTTAGGGCATTACAATCCCAGATTCATAGACATGAAATGTTTGAGCTCCTAGTGGAGGCTGGTGCGGATGTGAACACTCGGAACAAGGACCAGTTGACACCACTTCATGAAGTTTCGAAAGATGATTGTGATCTCTACCTCGTGCAATTTCTACTTAATCACGGTGCGGACGTACATGCTCTTGACAATTCTGGAGATTCTCCGTTGCATATGGCATCACGATGCTGTTACGAGGCTTGCTCGGTGGAGCTCCTAATCAAAGCAGGCGCGGATGTGAACGCTCGGAACAAGAATCACTCAACTCCACTTCATGAAGCTTCAGATAGTGGAAGCTACGAGGTCGTGTCAAGTCTGCTTAGCCATGGCGCGGATGTCCACGCTCTGGATAGCTCTGGAGATACTCCATTGCATAATGGATCTGCTGACTTGGACTATTACGTGTATCCAGAATACGGTAATCTCGGCGTCGTGGAACTTCTTCTCAGCCACGGTGCACACGCAAACGCAAGGGGAGGACAACAAAGGACTCCATTACATCTGGCGTCATCTAGCGGTTACCTCGACATGGCACGGTTGTTAATTAAACACGGAGCAGATGTCGATGCCCGGGATGGCGAGCATAACACCCCATCTTTGATCGCTTTAAAAAATGGGCATCACAAGCTTGCGCGAATCCTGTCGAACGGCAGAGAGGACGATGATGCCTGGGATGAAATATTCCCGTTGGACGACGGAGAGGATGTCGATGCTGATGACAGGCACATATGGGCAGCGATGGAAGGGTACGAGTTCGCTCGATGGTTATCGGAGGGGAAAACACGACAGGCAAGCTGCATTTTTCCAGTCGTACTACGGCGTTTTTAAATATCTACAGGTAGCCCCTTTTTACACGGATAATTACAACTCAGTGGAGTGCATGAGTAATACACGATCGACGGGAATACAAACTCCGGCACAGAAATAAACTTATACTAGAAGCATGTCTCGAATGCCCCTAGTTGGAAGCATGACATGCATGACAGCTCGACTCTTTGTAAGACGCGAGACGCGCGGCCCCTTCGAAGACAGTCGAAGGCACGAGAATAATCTTGCCTTTTCTGAATCATTAATAAGTACATTTGAAAAGAACTTTGGTCTTCGAGAGCGTTCGCAAACAATCAAGACCAGACCAGACAAATCCCCTAAACAGGGGCGGAAAAAATTCGGCTTTCGGGTCTAGCGTAATGCGCACATGCGCACCTCCGACTAGCCTCTGGCAGCCAGAATACCAACAGATGCCCGATACGACGAGCACCACACCCAATTTTCGATCGCTTTAGAAAATAGGCGTCGCAAGCTTACACGATCTCCGTCGAACTACAGAGGCGTTTGACATTGCGCGTAGTAATCAGGTAAAAAATTGGCTTTGACGGGTACGTCTACGTCCTAAGTCGAGCCAAATAAAGTAATCTTGATGAGGTACGACAGTGAAAAGTGGAATCAGCCCTACTGCACTAACACAGAAGTGGCGAGGTCAGTCTAAAGTTTGCCCTGGTTGCCATAGATATCTATTATTTTTTGAGGATTTCGTTCGAGTTCGAGGTACCTCAGTGCCTCATGGGACGAGTCACGACCTTTCGCTCAAAGGGAGCATGAGAGTGGCATGTCGATAACCCAGATGATCATCCCATGTATCTCATGTTCAACGCGTAAAAGCACGATGAGGCCGATTCACCTGGCTCCACACACAGTTAAGCGAACTTCCTGTACGCCGAGTATGATTTGCTGTCCATCTATTAATTGTACCGTACATCGTCTGTCTAATGTGAGCAAACGTGTGAAACTAGTCATCTAAGTTCATGGTATGCCCAATCATGGCCGTTATGTGACTACCATAAATAATCAGTCGTGAAGAACGTGTCATCGTATCTCAAACTCTTCTCTGGTCGCGTTCTCCTTGCGCGCCCGGCGAATGTCCTCAAGCGTGATACTAGAATGCTCGCACATCGCCCGGAAGATACCGTTCTGTGCATAAAGAGCATCTGGGGTGTCGAATTCTGCGATGTTGCCGTTGTCCATCACACAAATACGATCATACGACATGATAGTGCGTAGACGGTCTATGGTGGTTGTAACGTCAGGGAAATTACAGCGAAAGAATATAAAATACAGTGGAACGTACGGGCGATGCATAAGATAGTACGATCATGGAACTCCGTGGCAATCGTATCTTGGATCTTGCGATCCGTCTCGTAGTCGACAGAGGCAGTCGCCTCGTCCAAAATTAGAATTTTGCTGTCTTTAACCAGCGCACGCGCAAGGGACACGAGGGAACGCTGTCCAATAGACAAATTCGAGCCCTCGTCATCGATCGGGCTGTCTAGGGTAAACCGGGGACCGGTCGGTGTTGTTGCCCCTGTTCCAGGCCGATCTTGATCTTCATCGCCATCAAGCTGAGCTTCTTCAGCTTTCGCGGAGAGACCTTTGTTGTCCTCGACGAGGTATGAACGCTTAAGCGCATCCCAAAGCCGCGCGTCGTCGTGTAGTCCAAATGGATCAAGGTTCGAGCGTAGAGTCCCAGAGACTGGGGCAAAAGTTAGAATACCGACGTTATCTAGTTATAGTAGTTTCCTCGTACACAGCGTAGCATCTTGAGGTATGATCGAGATTGCATTACGGACATCGTCAAGCCCGATCTTGGAGATGTCGACGCCATCGATGCTGATTGAACCTGACATAAGCTCGACTATCCGAAATAGGGCGACCATTATAGACGATTTTCCAGCACCAGTACTACAAGTAACGCAGATATCAGGTAAGGCACACGAGATACATCAAAGAGTGACATACCGCCCAACGATGCCTATTTTCTCGCCACCCTGGACCGTCATGCTGAGGCCCTTAAGTACAAGCGGAAGCTCAGGGCGATACTTCAAGACTGCGTCTTTGATCTCCAGCTTCCCATCGCTCGGCCAAGGAGCAGCAGGTTTTGTTTCCGGAATTTCGTGAGGCGGCTCCTGCTCGATTTCACGGGCATAATAGACGATGCGCTCAACGGAATTCATATTGTTTTCGACTTCTGCCAGTTGCCTGACCATCCAACCGAAAGACTGGTATAGAACTGACTGAGCACGTGGGACTGACGGAGACATAAATGCCTACCTGTTGTACTGCGAGGATGTAAGAGAGGGTGACGCCCGTTTGAGCTGGAGACACAGTAAACCGGGTGCCAACGGTGAGCATGGATACTGCGAGGATGAGCAGCGTCCCGAGAAAGTCAAGCCGTATACCGAGCCATCGCTAATTCGAGGTTTAGCCTCGAAATTACTCGAATCAAGGGAAACGACAGACCTGGTTTGTGACGGTCATCCAATAAGCCCTAGTTTCGGCGTCGACACGTTCTCGGTTCTCTTTGAGGAAACGATCTTCTTCCTTGTAAGCACGAATTGTCGCCATTCCTGACAAGGACTCAGAGAAATGGGAATATAGCAAGGACCGTAAAATCGCTTCGAGACGCTGGAAATGTCTCGGTAACCGCTTTCATGTTTGATGTTTACGAAGCGCGCACCTTAACCTCCCTGGCACTCGCACGATAGAAAGCAGCGGCCATGGCATAAAGCACGCATACGATAGCGACAGCGATAAGGAACCAAGGAAGGATGATCGAAATTAAGACGACAGCTCCGATGATGTTGGAAAATGTGCCGAGGAACATGCGGAAGGAATCTGCAATTAATGAAGTTAGAACAGACGACATGTATCAGCCAGGCAAACGAACCAGCCAACAGGTTATCGATCGTATCGATGTCCTTTGAGAATCGGTTCATAATACGACCAAGCGGCTACGGACAAAGTTCAGTAGGAGAAGTGCAGCCAGTTGGATCGTGCGTACTGTCGTCTCAAAGAAAGACATTGGACTGTGCATGACACGGCGGATAGAATCCTGCCAGACCATTAGGAGTAACAAACATAGACCTGAGGAGAGCTTACATGATGTAGCCGCCTGGAGGCAGAGTATATGATGAGGGCGATGATTGTGCCCATCAAGAACGAGGTGAATGCTTGACCTACACCGAGCATCGCGTAAATCCCCATCTAGCAGGAGGGTGAGAGGCAATATTATAGAGATGTCAATGTGATACATACATAGAAGGCCTGAGGTCGTTTCCAATGTCTGAGTGAGGGGTAAGTTAGGAAGAGCGTCATGACTACACAAATACGCACCGTTCTTCCCACCAGACAAGCCTGTCAGCATTACCGGTCGTTAGCATCCCCAAGGCCATCGGTATCAAGGTATCAAGGTTATAACTCACCAGTACGATCCCAGGACGATCGAAGTCTGCATGAGCACAACCATCACAAACAGGGCCGGCAAGAGCACTACTCCGTTTCCGGATCGGAAATATTGTTTATACACTTGGAGGTCCACCGCCCCGATGTTACGCTCTTCTGCTTGCATGAGCGCGGCGCCTCGCTTCGCAGATTGCCGCTTCTTGGTGTCGTCGTCGACGCCCACATCTTCAGTGTTTACAGCATTTTCGTCCGCTGATTCTTTCTGGTCCTTTGTGACGAACTCATCGAAGGTACGCGCAAAGTCACCGCGATTCGCCATCACCTCGTCGAATGTGCCATGCTCAGCGATGCGGCCGTCGACCATGAAATAGATGTGATCTACTCTCGGAAGGAAATGGAGAGCATGTGTAACAAGTATCCTGGTGGCGCCGAAAGTGTTGTCGAGGAGTACATCGTTGAAGACAGCCTCCCCAACGTGGGCGTCGAGAGCTGAGAGCGGGTCCTAGAAGGGAATTCGAATTTGTCTTAGGCAAGCGTAGAGTAAGAGAATATATTACCCACATCGAATATCAGAATGTCCGATCCGGAGTAGATAGCGCGACAGATGTTAACACGCTGCTTCTGACCACCGGAAAGTGAGATGCCCTGCAAAGCATATCTGTCATCAAGGAAGCACGAGAACAGGTAAGACTCTTTCGCACCCTTTCGCCGACCTCAGTCATGTCGCCGTTAGGCAGAACGTCAAGGTCGGCCTCCAGGCATGCGTCATGCACGGCCTTCCAATAGCGTGCAGCTTCAAATGGCCGACCAAAGCAAATATTGTCACGAATTGTGGCATTCTACACATGAGTTCAGCGCATTGCCGTCACGTTAGGAATGAAACCGACTTGGATCCAGGCGGTCTGCGGGCAATACGCCACGGATCCGCCGAAGCAGACGGAACCCTCCGTCTTGCGCATGTCCCCAATGAGCCCTTGGAGCATCGACGTCTTCCCGGATCCTACTGCTCCAACAATGGCCACGAGCTGGCCACGCGGAATCTTAATATCGATCTGCTTCAATTTGAACATGACCTCCTCTTTGATCTCAGTTGGTGTCGAGACTGGCTCCTGTTTAGAACTACGACGATGCTTCTTCTTCCCCTTCTGGGCCTTAGCCTCTTCCGGTGGCGGACCGTCCCAAGTGAAAGACGCATTTTTTATTTCGACCGCATACGGCAATTCTGGGTCTCGTTGATATGCCTCGGATATGAGTTCTGCAGTGAAGCACTCCTGGAGACGTTGAACCGCGTTCCGCGCATCGGCAATTGAACTAAAGGACATAGCTAGAAAATTGTGTGATTAGCTTTCTGAGAAGCAGATCGAAATATGAATTACGTGACGTACGTAGCATCATGAGAGGCAAGCGCAGAAGCTGGAACCACGTTAATGAGGAGAAAATGATAGCTGCATTAAGCTGATGCCCAGTCGCCGCATAAACGATGAAAGCGGCGACTGACGCCAGAGAAGGTGTAGACATGGCGACTCCCATATTGGCCGCGCGAATCAATAACATGTTCCGCACGTAGCTGAACGAAGATTGTCGGATCAGCCGCGATCATGGGCATTGGCAAAGGGTCGAACACAAATCTTACCTCATCTCACGCTTCCTATATCCAGCAATCCGGCTCAAGAACGGTATTTCCCATGCGAAAAACTTGATGAGTTTCATGCCTCCCAGAAGTTCTTGAAGGAGTTTCACCCTCTTGTCCGTCCACTGCATCGACTTTTGCCGGCTCTGGAATAAGGACTTCATGATCTTACCCTGTATTGGGGTGAGGACAACGAAGACGAAGAACCCCGCCAGTGCACTCGGGCCCAAGTTGGCCAGCAGTAAGCCGAGACAGATCAACATTTGAATGGGAGCCGTCCAGAACATGTGGAAGAACATACAACAGAAATCTATTCGAGAAACGTCGGTGGAGATGTGATTGACTAATCTGCCATTAGGGAGGATTGCCCGCGAACGAGTTGTCAGGCGGAGAGAACGCGAATAGATTGCTGTGATAAGGCCACCCCGGAGTAGGACGCCTGACGACATAGCGCGATAGAAGAAATGATTCTGCGTGAGCGAGGAAAGCAGCTGTAGGAGCACGAGAGCAATTGCTAGACCGAATCCTTTGCCTATGCCAGGCGCTTGTCGACCTTCCCGATGAGCGCTGTACGAATGATTCGCGAAGGTGATGATAGCCTGCCAGTGAGAGAAACAACCACGTGAGCTTACTTTGTAGAAGAATCACGGCATACAAATGACAAAACGGTCCCACCTTCAGAATGAGGGGACTCGTTATTTGAGCGGTATCACCGATAACCTTTAGTAAGCCCCCTGACCAGAACCACCACTTGATGCTATCATTCATCGCCATCGTGAGACTGGGATGTTTCTTCCCGTCCTTCTCCCGCCAACGCCTCAATCGTTCTTCACGATTGCCGCGCAGCAGCGATTTGAGCCTCAAACCTAAAGGCGGCTCAATCTCCCCGTTAGCCAAACGGGCATTATATTCCTCAGCCTTCTTCCGGCGCTCCTCAAAGGAAGTAAGTATTGCCTCGGCAATTACTTCCGAAGACCGGTAATCCTGAAGCCTCCAGAGGTCACCGGCCTCGAGAGGTCGGGCATAGCCAAGGGTCATGAGGCTGTTCATCCAGCCAAACGTTAGCAGGCTGAACCAGCCTGCGGTCATCTCCGGTATGTATTCGGCATCTTCGAGGCTCGCTTTTGGTGGTGGTGGGTTGATGGGTACGATCAAGCCCCTGATGAATCTTAACAACTATCAGGACCAATAATACGCCAAATGATAGGAACCCACTGATGAACACCGCCAAGGAAAGTGGGATGCGTCTCGGTGACAGCCATCTCAGTTTGGGTCACGGGGTTCGCCTTTTCCTGGTCGGACTCATCTTTGGAACCTTTGGAGGCAAAGCGTTCGAGATCCGGGGTACTCATGAGAGGAGGAGATGGTGAAGGTTAAGCCTAGGACCGTATAAGTAGAGTCCCTCAAGAGAGGAGTCATGTTGCTGGAGGAGATGCCCTATTAAATAGTAGCACGACAGGGTGATGACGAAAGTGATATGACAAGACCTGGAACAACGGCACCGCACTCTATTCACATTTCCTGACTGACATGAACCCGCCGCCGTGTACATTCGCGCTTAAACGGCAGCCGCGGTAGTACCCCCACGCTTACTTCTGACATTTCCCAGTTCTTATGGCGGTCATTGACTTTGAGCGTGGCGTCCGCAAGTCCGCAGCTCGCATTTTGGATGAGGGGAGGGTTATATAAAACAAGTGCGTTAAATTTCCGCCGATATGACTTTTAAGGCACACCCTAAGGCACTCCCCTAGGCCTGCCGGATAAGGGTCACCACAACTGGGTTCTAATGCCCGCGATGGGTCATAGCCAGCAAAGTGACTAAGCGCTCCGTCGGAACCCCCGTCGGAACTCGATCCACATACAAAAACGGGGGCCGCATAAAACTACAAGGCGCCAAAACGGGTCATGCCGCCGGCAAGGGAAACGCGAAATGCGTTAGGCCCTTAATTTGCCCTGGTAAAAGTGCCCTTCAGTCGCGCAAGGGCCACCTTGAGCGTTCGTGAGCCCTCAACCCAATATTAACAGATTACGAATCGGTTTTTGCTTACGTGATAGCATGGGATGAGCGGTGCAAGTTGCCCGTCAGTCACTCGCAGCTTGCTTACGAAAGCAGCATGACCAGCGGCCCTGATCATCTTTTTGAAATGGTGTGCCTTAAGCAGGTCATGTGAGCGGGAGCCGTGAACTGAGTCAGTCGTATTTCGTAATCATAACACACCTCTTGTTCCTCAACCAAAGTCCACGCGTCCCCCGTTCTACCTGCGCGGGCAGTCCTCCCGACACGATGTACGTACTTGCGCATATCCACGGGGGCATCATAGTTGACCACATGCGTCACATGCTTGATATCTATCCCCCGCGATATGAGATCGGAACAGACGAGCCTATTAATCAATCTGTTAATCGGCGTCTGGAGCGAGTTACATAAGATAATCGGCCTGACATGTCGATTTCCTGGGCCTTGAATTTCTCCAAAATCGACTTGCGTTCAGAAGGGCTGAGATCACTCGAATAAGCCTCGACTACCACTGGCTTCTCGTGGTGCACTCCACTCCCTTTGCCAGTAGAGCGAGCGTTCTCAAAGAACTCGAATAGTCGGACAAGTCGCAGCGTCGACTCAGCGGACTTGGTAAACACCAATGCATTTGCGATTCCCATAGAGTGAACCAGATGAAAAAGCACTAGCGGTTTTTGCGAGGAGTCACACACAATCATGTGTTCCTATACATCACCTTAATTAGTTAGAAAGACAACGATTTGTAAAACGTATCGTACCTTCAAAGTACTGGGCATGCTAAACTTCTCCATCATAACACCTAGAATACCTGATTCTTGAGTCTCGTCCGAGGATTGTACCACTACATAGCGCGGGTTTCTGAGCTCCAAAGCAGCGATCCTTCCAGGATCGTTCATCAGCGTAGCGGAGAACAAGAGCTTTTGGCAAGAAGACTCTCGTTTCTCGTCAAGGTCTGTTTGCACCGCGGGCCCCCCGCGGAGAAGGTGTAAGAACGACGGAGACAGTGCGTCCGGGTATGGAACGGGCGCCTCCTCGGCCACGGCGCTTGCTTCTACCTGAGCCGGGGGCCGCGTCGCTGCTAGTACCTGTGTTAACCAATCTTGGAACGATTGAGCGAGCAACCGATCGGCTTCGTCGATGACCAGGAAACGAAGGTGTTGCAACGAGAAATTTGGGGTCCCGTTCAGGTGATCCATGAGTCTCCCAGGCGTGCATATTAATATGTCCACTTTGGAGGAACCTCCCTGGAGACTGTCACAGGTAACTATATATCAGCGTTTTCCTTTTTCAAAGCGAAATCTGTGAGTACCTCGGCGTTTTTTCTACAAGCTGCGATTGCTCGTGAGTGAATGAATGCTGGCCCGTAACAGAAGCTATCTAAGAATGGGAAAGTTCTTCAGAAGTGAAGAAAGAGGAAAAAAACAAGACAAAGAATTCCTAACCTTCAAGCCGCGACCTTTTGCGATGGCTTCGAAAGTCTCCCGGACTTGAATGACAAGATCACGCGTCGGGAGGACGACCAGGGCTCGTAGATGGGTTACTGCGCGAGTAGAAAGTATCTGCGCTCTGGTATCACTTCTCCGAGTTCACGAGTCACGGTGGGAAGCACGCACCTCCACGATCGGGAGAACATAAGCGAGGGTCTTCCCGCTCCCAGTAGGAGCAGACACGCAGATATCGCTGGGGGGATCATACGGGAGATACAGAGACCGCTTCCGACGTTCCCGAGGAAGCAGCAACGGCAGCAGCGTGGTCTGGACTGCATCATAACAGTTGAATACCATATTCCCTGAGAAGCGAACACATACTCACCCGCAAACAACTCCATTATACCCAAATCTCTCAACCTTCGAATCATCCTCACACTCAACCCAGCGCCGACGTCCCCACCATCCACATCTACGTCCCCATCCTCATCAAGTAACAGCGGCGTAGTCAACAGGGGATCGACCAGCTGCGCGCGCGCAAGAGCGCGATCTAAACCCTGCGCGACGAGCTCAGATTTTTCCGGCGCACGCGGGCGAGAAGGGAGGGGGAAACGCGGTAGCGAAGAAGGTGGAGGCGTGGGTGTGCGCGCGCGATGATCATCGACGGACGAAGGGGAGTCGTCTGGTGGATTTGGGGAGCCTGCTGGGATCGAGACGGGCGAGGAAGGCGCTAGTGGAGGTGGAAGTGGAGGCGACGAGTCTACGGCCGCTGCAGCTGCAGAGCGAGAATGGCCAGGGCTAGTGTCTCTCCTGCTGTCCAGCTTCCGACGTTTGCGAGGTCGCGAAACGTCCCCATCCTCCGCGCGGGCCACAGTAGCAACGGCACTCTTTTCCTTCTCCCGGTGCTTTTTCTTCCGTACTTGAAGTTGACTTGCAGTCCCCTCGTGCTCGGACTGCGACTGCGCACCCTCTCCATCCACGTCTACGACCATCTCAGATCCCTCGTCATGTTCCGACGCGTGTCCGTCCGCCCCTTCGTCGTTGTATTCTTCATCTTCTTCCGCGTCATCGCGTTCGGCTTTAACGCCCGCACCGGCAGCAGACCTTGCCGCCGCGGCTCTGCGATGCTTTTTTCTTTCCTTTTTCGCCTTGAGGTATCTCTTCTTTGCTTTGGTCTTTGTAACGCGCGTCGATGTAGGTTGATCTGTAGAGGGAGCGACGTTGGCCTGAATTGGTGTCATGAGCTAAGCCAGATAAGCCAGACTGTGAATGTGCCGCCAGGTCCCGGTCAAGTCTGCGAACCCGGGAGCGAGTTGATTCAATGGTACGGTTGTGCCACCGTCTATTTTTGCGAGATAAACAGCTGCCAGGCACCCGAACATCGCGTATTTATTGTCCTCGCACTGTATTGCGGCGGTACGTAAACGGTCGTTCAAAGTTCCACCGAACCTTTCCCGAGCGAGAACGGGACCACAAATGGTACGTACACATACACATGATGATGGCAAATCAGGAAAGCATAGAATTGCAACGATAACACAAACACAGGTAAGTATAGTCCATAAATTCCCCAGTGATCTCCGTCAGTATGCTCATCGAGCACCCTTCAAGGGTCCTACAAATACGTACAGATCCCAACCACATCCTTCAAAGTGAATGGCGTTCAGTCGTTTGCGAAAAGCTTCTTCAGATAGTCTCCGGCGGCTGCCTTGACACTCTGGTCGACGTTAGGATTCGACAGGAGTTCGGTCGCGAGTTCTGATTTTTGCTTCATCTTCGCATTCTGTTGCAGTCGCTCCGAGTCCACTGCCTCGCGTTCCTGACGTTTCTTCTCCATCTCCATCCGCATGCGAGAGTCTGACTCTTCCCTCTCCTCCCTGCGTCGCAGATACTCGAGCCGCATCTTGCTATCATCTGCCTGGGCCTGCAACAACCGCATACACGCGGTCACCAACGTCTGCGCCATAGCGCCAGAGTTCTGAGGCAGTTGTTCAGCCGTGGCGTTGGGAACGGGTGTTGCGGGTGTAGCATAGGACGTTAGATGATGCTGCCCTACTGGGGCCGTACTCGGCGTTTGTGGGGGCGATGGCATAGCTTCGCCAGGGTCAGGGGCAGACGGATAAGGGATGTTGTCATACGTCCGTTCAAAGTGGGGGACGGGAGGTGGGTCCACCGTTGCACGCTCTAGTACAGGAGAGTCCTCTGGACGCAGCGCAGGTTCCTGCGGCGGCTCGCTGGCCTGGGCATGCTGCAAGGGCAGTGTTGGTGGGCCCATTGGTCGCTGGCGGGCGGGCGGGCGGCGAACGTTGGGGTCGCCATGCCACCTGGGGTTGACGTTTTTTAGACATTCGGCAGTCAAAGCCATTGATTTAGAAAGAAAGGGCTTACCTGGAATGGAATGTTGCATACCATCCCATCCGGTGCCAGTGATCCAGGATCCGTGAGGATAAGTTGCCCACATGAAAGCCCTGCTTCCGAGCGGCATAAATTCGACGTTCGTATTCACGTAGACGATCCACTTCGCTGTCCGAATCAACGTCGGCTTGTTGCATGTTGGCAGTAAACGTTTCGAACGCATATATCTGCTTGAAGACCACAAAATTGCGTTCATAGCAGCCCTTGACCGCCAGGAAGGTTTTCCGACCGCCGAATGCATCTAATGCGCACTGTGACAGGTCGTTATGAGATACAGTGAAGGGTATGTTTCTCCTGCGCAAAAGTGACTCACATCCCGGAAACACGTGTTCTTCTTGGTCCGCAGCGCATCGAAGTGTTCATCCTCATTCGGGCCCATGAGCCAGTTGAAAAGCTTAGTTTTTTCCTCGTCCGTCCAATGCCTCGCCCCGCCAGCCCCACCGTCCTCACCCACCTCGGGATCATCCGCGTCGTCGTCGTAGACATCGGATCTTCGCTTCTTCCCTGTACCTTGAGTATATTGCGATTCGAGCTGTTTGCGCTTGGATGAAGATGCGGTCGGCTGACGATCGACGGTCTGCACAGGCATCTCATGGGGAGTGGTGTAAAACGACATGTGGGGGTCAGTGTGATGAGGGGCCCCCGCATGGTCGGGGGTGATGATGTGGGGACCAGGGTAGTGACTGTGGTAGTGAGAACGAGAATCGAGAGCAACTTGAGAGAGGTGTGGGTCTAGCGCTTGGTCCAAAGACTGCTGGGGTCGGATATATATGACTTGGGTGATGGGATGAGATTGCTCACCTGGCCGTTGGGGTCGACGTGACCATGGTCGACGGCGTTGTCTGGGAGAGAGGAGTGACTAGGGAAGAGATAAAGGTGAGAAAGCGGGTATATAAGTGAGGGGAGATCGGGGAAGATCTTGCCTCTGAACTTGAGCAGCCATTCGACGAGCTCGAGCAATGGATTGAACCACGCCGCGAACGAGTTGACTTGATTTGCTCGATTATCGTTTCAGTCGTCGCCCTGGTCCTGGTCTGGTCCGTTTCCCATGCAACCCATTTTGGGCCCTTACGTGTCACACTTTTCGGTCACACTCATCCATCCAATCCCCGCCTATCTACATCATCAAGTACTGTCCTAACTATCTTCAGCCACGTATCTGCTCTTTCCACGCCCTCGTACGCCCTCTCAAATCGTCCCTCCACTTTCTTAAGGTAATATCGTCTTAATATCTCCGTATCCATCTCCGTCTCCGCCCCATCCTCTTCCTTCCCTATCGATGCCAGCGACGATATCGACGACGTCGTAGATCGAGTCGTCGGTGACTGAGCAGGACTCGTTACCGGTGACTCGGTTCGAGGTATAATTACACGGAGAGGCGGAGTGGTCCCTTTTTGCCCCGCCGAGACTTCCCCGACCTTTGGGGTAGGTCTTGCTCGCCGGTAATCGTGAATGAGTTTCTTTCTCGTCTGCGGAACCCACAAGTTAAGACCCAGACTCTGATACGTACAATATGAAAACAAACCTGCATTGCGCGTCTCATCTTGTGTTCAGCACGGACAATTGCACGGTGTGCCGATGCGAGGAGCCTTTCCGTCTGTAGTACAAGATTGGTCAGCACAACATGGAATTTCCCTGTTATAACCAAAGCACGCACATTTGACATACACTCATCGATACGCGCGAGATCTTTGCCAACAGTCGCAAGCACGCGATATTTTGGATGTAGCGGGGCGTCCGAGATCGTGACGTTCTCGTCCTTCTCTACTAGTGTCGTTAGGGACGATGGGGGATCCTCGACCTTTGGCGCAGGTGACCTTGGTACTCGTTCAGGAAGGAACGTGCGCCTTAGCCATGCCTTTAATCGTGCACGCTTTCCCTCTCCTTCGGTCCCTGCTCCAGAAAGTTGGCGAGACCGCCGTCCGTTCGCGCCAAGGTCCGTCAGGGTATCCGCTCGTGCCCGCCTCAAAGGCCCTGAAGTGGTGCCGACGTCATCCAAAACAAGCGGAGGAGGTCGCAGGTCACTCATGCTCTTGTGCGAGCGTAGACGCGATATCGACTCTACAGGATTGCTTTCCTGTGAAATCGACAGGTTCGATGTGTCCGCGGAATCACGGGCGCGTGGCCATGGCTTGAGAAGGCCGCCATCATGACCATTCTCAGACGCGTCGAACATCAACATCTCCGTCGAATACCCAGGTGAGATCGGCAAGTCATCCTCGATATCCGAGCTACTCCGACGCGTTGCAACGGATTGACGGGATGAATCCCCGGTTCTCGGTTCCCGGCTGACAAAAGGTCCCGTTGTCGGCTGTTCTTCGACGGCTTGAGATATAGTGTCCAACGATGCGTCCGTGCTCGTCCATAACTCCCGTGCTCGCGAGAGTTCCTCACGGGCCTCATCCACGCGTGAGTAGAGTTGTGAAATCGCGCCTTGGCTCACGGAGGATGCGTCACGGAGGAGGGCGTCAAAGCGGTCCAGGGCAGCTTCTGATGATGTAAAGCCCGGCGAGAGTGACAAGCCCATCGTGATCGCATTTAGACTATCTAGCACTTTCTCGAACACCGACGGGCTAACGTTGTCATCCAGCGGCGGAGAGAGTGTGGTAAGGGTCGATAAGCTCAAGTTTGAGCCGGAGTAACGCAGGGGCCTGACGGTAGCGTGAGAGGCGGACGACACCGGACGCCGTTCTTCGTGGAAATGACTGAACAATGAACGGAATTCCGGTTTGGCAACTTCAAAGGGCGTGAGTCTAGGGTCGAAGAGTTCGGTGTCTGTTATTACTTCTAAAACAAGATAAATCACGTACCCCCGTGAGTCTCGAATCTCAGACACCGTGTGTTCGGGGTCCGAGTCGAGCATGGCGCGCAGGACCTCGGCACTATCTCCATGCTCGGCCGCGACGTGGACACACGTCTCGTCGTTGTTATCCCGAGCCTGTAATGGAGCGCGGAGATTACGGACAAGGTGAACGACGAATCGGTACAGAGCATCATTAGAAGCCTGATCCCGAAGCGCGTCGGGCCCACGTTTTCTTCGGGCCAAGCAATGCAAGGGCGTACAGTTGCCCGTTTTGGAAAACAGACTGACATCGGCGCCAGCACAATATAGGATATCCAACACTTCAATGGAAGGCTTTTTGAGAGAAGCGCAATAGTGGATCGGAGACCACGCCTCGGCATCTGGCGCATTCACGAGTGAAGGTACGCTCTCCGAGGACGAACCGGTCGAGAGCGAGGAGAGGAGGGAGTACAACATCGTGACATCTGACGAGACGATGGTTCTCACCAGGGCGTTCGTGCATTCACGGACCTCGGCAGGGTTGAAACGGTGGCGCGAGTGAATGAATGATAAACCTGCGGCAAATTGAAGGACCGCTTCAGGCGTGTTGGGTTTGATTCCTCCATTTGCGGACTAGCAAATTTAGGTATTAGTGCAGTGAAAGAGATATGGGTGATAACGGCAAATGACGTGCCCGAATTTCGCGAGCTCGGTGATGCCGAAGTGCTTCCTCGCAAGCCCAAAGTATCTGTGGATGGGCCAAGGCGTACTGTATGGAAGTTCGATGATTTCTATCTCGGTGGTCAGGGTGCGCGCCATGGGAGAGCTACAATTCACGGCAGGCGACATGAACCATAATGGGTGTATGGCTCAACAAAAGCATAAAAAGCAGTTCGTGGCTCACCAGGCAATCGACCACCTCCGTGTTGCCGTCACGGGTCGCATCTTTACGGAAATTCATTGGATCTAAGCTCGGCCCGAGAGGTGGGAGGGGGAAACCCGACTTACACATGAGAGGCGTGACGCCGTAAGCATCTTTACCGTCGACGGACACCGCGCCCCCGCTGGATTCGAGCAAAATCTCGACCGCATTCGGAGAGTTCATCCAAGCGGCGAATCCCAACGGCGTAACTCCATTCATCGCCTCCTGCGGGGCGTTCAGCGTGTATAACGATACGTGACGCTCTTCCACGAGCATTCGAAGGGCGTTCGACCGGTTCGGCGTCATAAATGAAGGATCGACGGTCTGCCAACTGCAAGAGGAACCCCCCCACACACACACCGCCGCGTTTCGTTTTTTCAGCCGACCATGAATCTTATCACACGACAACCGCGGGGGGAAAATACCCGCGCGGTGGCGCACCTCTCACCCGCAAGCACGCACGCGACGGCGGAGCGTCCCGTCGCGTCCGTTGCATTGACGTCCGCTCCGCGCGCCAGGAGGGAACGCGCGTAATGTTCATCGCCGCGCGTCACCGCGTTAAGAAACTGCGCGTTGATCGATGATGACGAAGCTGTCGTGGTAGTGGTCGTGGTCGTGCACGGTAGTTGCGCGGTTGCCGGCGTCGACGAGATCATGTCGGGTACGTGTGTACGAGAAGGAAGGAAGAAAGGAAGACGAGAACGAGGACGGCAAGGGAAAACAAGAAAAAAAAGGGGGAGGAACGAGCGCGACGACGCGGCGTGGGTGGTGATGGAAGAACGGAAAGGTAAGCGGAACGACGGACAATAAGTGCTTGGGAAATCTTGGGACAAATACCCCTCAGGCGTCTCTTGTCACATCGGGAAGATTTGACCACCATATCTGGAGCACGAGGCGAGCGCTGCACTAATAACCGGCGCTTGCGATGTTATTTGGAGAAGTAATCATCAGGATGGCCCAGACATCCATGCCCATTGGCCAGGTCGATAAACCTGCCGTATGTCTGAACCCCGAGTTTCCCGGACTAAATGCACCGCCCAGACGTTCCGTGCTCCGCTACGCCCACACGCATTAGGGTTTACCTCCGACACGTGGACCGCTTGTCCCGTAAGTTTTAACAAACTTCGCTCAAAATTGAGTCGGAAAAACCCAATGGCGTTGGAAAAACAATAAAGACACAGTGAAATGTGATATGAGAAGTCAAGAACGGAGCTTTCCATGCAAACTTTTTCATTTAGGGCGGCGTGACGCGGGCTTTAAAAACCTCGGACCTCTCACGTGACTCGGCGCTATTCGAGTATCATATCATACGTCAACCCTGTCATACACCAACTTGCTATAATTGCAACAAAATCGGTGTTCAATAATGTAAAAGGTACAATTGTAACGGCCAAATAATGCGAGGGTGTATGCAAAAGGGAAGACCAAAAATGACAATTATCGATCATGTGACATAATGGCACAGAAAAAAAGGACGAGCGGGGCTCATTGGCAAAATAATCGTGCATCGAGAAATTTCATAGGAAAGCCTCTCGTCCGAGTGTTCCCTGAAAACACGAATGTCAAAATATACAGAAGAATGATAACGTCAGAAGCATGCCTTGACTTGTTCAAAATTTGCGACGGCTTGATCAACGTCCCAGTTATTATTCTGGAGACAGTCCACAGCAAACTGGACATTGAGGCGCGTGAGCGTGCATATTTGTGTCACAAGTGATCTTTGTGGTTCGGGCTAAATTAAAACAGTTCTTTGTTCGGCCTCGGCAACGGAATATATCAACAGGGAGAACGCACAATCGCTTCGAGTTCTCGCAGGATGGATGGCGGTAAGGACGATGACTGACTGCTGGACGGGGCTGCTTGTACAAGAAGCGGTCCAGGAGCCCACGCCGCGTGACTGGAATAACCCCGGATAACAAGTTGATCTGACAGTACTTCTACATCCCATCCGTTTGCTTTCGCTCTGAATGACGGTTTGAAGATTAAGTAATATGCAACTGTCCCAAAATATAATTAGACGCACCTCGACCCCTCCGGTGCAGGAACCAAAATGAACGAACGATCAAACGAACGAACTCCTCCAACCGGTTCTGTTCCAGGGTCAAACGTTAAGTGAGAAAGGAAGTAAACTTGGGCTGCTGCGACAGACCTTCGATAAACTGTCCGTGGATGGACAGGAAAAGGGTCGTCCGGCTTTCATGAGTGACCGGCCATGAATCGATGCAGAACTTTTCTGCCGCGCCAACGATATCGTGCTTCATTGGAGGGAGGGATGACATAGCACTAAGAACGTTCTCCCGTCCTACGTGAATGCTCTTCAACATCTTGTCGACCGCACCTGCTACCCTACTCAGGTTTCTGGATCCTGCCCCCAACCATGGGGACCACTCGAGGTGGCGTTGATTAGGCATCTCTTTTGAGTACTGGAATCCTTGGATCTTAGCACGAGCGGGGATGGATGTGTTGGCTTGGAACGAGAACGTGGCGAATTCATTATACACGTTTGAGAGCATGTCTCTTTGTGTATCAAAAAGTGGAAAGAAGCTAAGGGCGCTATGAAAAGAAGCCGGAAAGGAAGCTAGGATGCATGCTTACCGAGCGAAAAATGATGTGATGATGCCACCATCCACCCCGGCAATAAGGGGGGGTTGCATCGGTGCGGGGAAGTCTTTGGCGGTCGGACGAGGACCCGAGGACCCAACTGGATGGGGCGTCTGCGGGGCATCAAAAGATATCTTTGTAACGGGTTCCTTGTCAAGTATTTCAAGCGTGGGAAAGCGTCGCATGATATTACTAGATCTCTATAAGCAGCATCCGATGGATGGATCGTACAATACTCACTTTCTGTACGTGTCCACGCGATTATTCTTATACTCCAACTCTCGTATGGGGTTTCCAACAAGGATCAACTCGCGCAGTTTCAATAATTTGTCCTTCTTGTCCGACAACTGTGATATCGAATCGAGATCCTTCCACACACGTAAATTATTGTTCTCGAGAGAAAGATTCGCAAGATTTGGTAGGTAGTGGGCTATGGTTGTGATAACGTGCGTGCTTTGAAGGTTGTTGTTGGCGAGAGATATTGTACGAACCTGGACGAATGAGAAAGGATAGCTGAGAGGAGTAAAAGGGACACACAGGTGGTTTGAGTTGCGATGCGAGCTTGAAAATAACTGCTGCCTCCTTTCCTGTACCCCCTGGTACACCAGGTGGTAAGAGGCCAGCCCTCATGATCATCTCGTCTTCAGACATTCGCTGAGCAACACGTGAGCCAAGGAAAGCGATATCAAGAGGGGTTCTACGAACTTCGAGGTTAAGAAAGCGCGATTGGGGGTCCCAGCGCTTTTGAATGAATGATCTCCATACTTCGAGAGGTTTTCCTACAGCCACTCGTGTCCCTGGTAGTGCTTTGTCACCATTCAGCGATATTGCGTTCCGACGGACACGCCCGAGCGCAGCACCGCGGATGCTAAGGGGGCCCGAGGAAGGAGGTGCGATTCGGGTAGAAAGCTGGTGGAAGACCACGAGGGAACGAGTCGACGGGACAAGATGAACAATGTGAGTTTGGTATTATCATTCGAAATTAGGCGAGCACAAGACACCGGTTGTATGTGGGGGCACTGCGCTAACAGGAGGTGGTTGTAAAAGTGACCTGATATTTACCATAGCATTACGACTGGGACCTGGTTGACCCTTGATAGTGTCGATGAGACGGGGTCGATGGGGGCGTGGCTTGACGTAGCCCTTGCGACCACCTGGCTTGTCCGAGGCGTCGCGCATGCGTTCATCGCGATCTATGAGACCGGCGTTGCGCAAAGCAGTATTGGCCAAGACACCAGAGCCAGAAGAAGAGGGTGCTTGAATCATTTGAGGAAGGGAAGAGCAGTCTAGTGCCAGATGATGGCAAGACTGGGATAAGGTAGTGGTATGAGTGAGGATTTGCGGTACCGCTTGATGTGGGTGACCGTAAGAATGTGTTCGCTCGAGTCACAACCGTGTCACAACAATAAGGGGACACAAATGATGACTAAGCGGGTTCTTATTATTTCTATTGCATCCACATCACTTCAGCGGCAGTGCGGTTTCACGAAGTGTACCCATACGAATACACTCTGTATGAATCCTTCACGAGGAAGTGTAGCAGAATTCTCGGGTCGGGAGGGTACTGCGCACCAGTGTAAGGTTTAGAGGGGGGTGAATGGTTATTAAGCCGTGACATTTGACACGAGGTGTTTTGTTTTTTTTTCCCACATTATTTTGTTTACCGACCGCTACGGTAGCTGATCCCTCCCCGGTCACCTCCGTATTCAAGCCTCTCTCTTGAACTAGGGTTATTTTGGACCTTTCTTGCTCTGGTCAAGTCTGATCCTTGTCATCCGATATAAATGGATAACCCGCAGCACTATCTACCCCTTTCACACGCGCTGCAACCCCCGCTCTCACAACCCTCTCAATATCCGACGTATCCCACCCCAAATGCAGCACAGCCGTATTCGGTGAACGACACTCAGCGGGAAGAGGAAGAGGAGGAGGAGGAAGAAGTTGTTGAGGAGGAATTGGACGACAATGATCGTAGGGAACTAAGTCCCTCAGCGTCTCCTCAAAACAAGCAAGTCGTTGGGTGCGTTAAATCTTGTCACGCTCTAATATTTCCGAATGTACATTTTTTGACTCTTTTTTTTTCGGGAAGCCCGGCCGCGACGGGTAACCCTGCCCCGCAAGAGCAGTCCACACAGATCACATCTGTTGGTCAATCTTCTGCTCACGGCACTGACTCACCTGAGCAGAAGCGTCGGCCTGGTCGTCCCAAAGGGTCTCGGAATAGAAAACCTCGTGAAAGCGCTGGCTCTGCGGGCAAGTCCCAGTTCCCCAGCTATCCTAACTCCCAGACTGGTGCTCCCCCATTACCCGGCGTTACCGCTCAAAATCAGCAGTATTACGAATTTCAATGGCGGGTACTGAACCTGTGCTCGGAGTTCTATGGTGCCGCCGAAGAACTCATCGTACGTTTTACTTACCAACTAATACGATGACGATGCTGAACGTCTTTAGAAAGCAACCCCTTCCCTTGTCATCGCCCAGTCATACCAAATGGGACCATCGAGTAAGGTCGATCCCCTCAGCATGCTAAATGAGGCGAAACGGATTTGTGACCAACTGGTGAGTTCGATTCGATAACTTTCCAATTTCTCATGGACACCCCCGGCCGTAGCTTCAAAACCCTAGCCAGCTCGTTGGTCAACCACCACCATCGGTCTACCCGTCCGTATCTTATCCACCCCCATCCCAACCATCAACATCTGCACCTGCATCAACAACACCCCAACCGTCCGCCGTCATCACCAACCCTTCCACCTTCGTGATGCCTCTCAGTATGGCTGGCGCCTCACAACCTATTTACCCGACGATGTATACTACGACCCCGCCGCGGTATCCCACTGCGCCTTACTATCAATATCCCCATGCTCCCGGTTACTATCCGAGCATGCCCGCCCAGTCGGCCCCCGCACAACCTACAGCATCATCCTCAGCACCTCCTGCAACTCAATTCATCTCCTCTACCTCTGCAACTACTGCCCCAACATTGACCATGGCTTCGAGTAATCCCGCTGGAGCGTCTGGGGCATGGGCGGACGAGGAGGTTGAGCGCCTCAAGCGCCTTGCGGAGCAAAGTCGAACTTCTGGATCGTCAAACGAGACTGATTGGGATTGGGTTGTTGGCCAATGGGGCAACACCCGCACAAGGTTCACGAAAGCCCTTATCTGCTTGTATCGTGATGTTGATGACCTATATCTAGACATCAAATTCTTCTCAAGGCGACGGCACTTGGCCTCAAAGAAAGCACAACTCGCGGCGTTAAACGAAGGCGAGAAGGCGATGCCCATAATACATCTGAGGGACCACCGGCTCCTCCACCACCCATGAACTCACTCACTAACGCAACGGCGGTGCCATCTCCTGCACAAACCCACACTACCACGTCTACCCCATCTGCTCAGCCATCGCCGGCAATCCATAATCCCGTTCCCCCACCACAACCTCAGTCAACGACATCGACTCCTACGCAAACACCAAGTCGGCCTACGACCACGGCCCCTCCATCTAACATGCCTTGGCCGATGCCGACGGTCGCTGCGAATACATCTCCAGTTATCACCGCGGCTGTGACTGGACAACCAGACCCGCGCGGTGCGAACTATTATCGCCAGGCTCGCGCACATCCACCACCAACAGCGCCCCCCGTCAAGACCGTACCTTCAACGTCGCATCAGTATATGCACCAACCAAATGGGAAGTCGAGTAAATAAGGAAATGTCCACCTTTTGTGTATTACGCTTGTCATTCACGGCTTCATCTCGCCTGTTTTGTTTTGTTCGGCTATCTCAATTCGACATTGTTATCGAAAAGAAGCTTCTCGGTACCTTACATCTGGCTACGCACACATTCCGGAGAAAAAAGTTTTAAAGTTGCTAGCATATATGAGTATATGAGATGGAAGTAATGAACAAGTCACAGGGTTAGGTTTTGATCATGTGACCGCTGCCTTTCCTGCCTCGCGTCCGTCCCCTCGACCGAGTCACCATTCCCGTATGGCCCCCTTTGAACCTCCAGATATCGTATTAACCGGATTGAAAGAGAGGGTTGAATCCCTTTGTGTCCAAGGTACCAGTGGCCAATCTGTCGTGGCAGCTCAACTGATCTGCGACGTAGGAGATCGCCTCTACATCGGGACTGCGAACGGAAACCTGTCCGTGTACAGCGTCATTAGCACAGCAGGTAGGTATCATAGTTTACCTGATGGACCACGTATTTTAAACTCGGAATAGATGGTAACCCCTATACCGTGACCCATTTGGAGACCAAGAGGAACTTCACCAGGAAAGCCATTGATCAGCTTGGGTTTGTGAAGGATATAAATTCACTTGTCGTACTTTCGCGTGCGTAGATTATCCTTATTTTTTCTCGCCAGTTCCTTGACAGCCTTCAAGACTCACAGGTTACGTTGTTCAACCTTCCGGACCTATCGAAACCCACTCCACTCCCGAAGGCGAAGTCCGCATTTTCCTTCGCAGTACATACGTTCGTCCAACACCTGTACCCTGATGGAAGAAAGACTCGTCCACAAGATGGAGAGTTTGGCACTCCTGTTATCCCCGTCCCCACTGTCATCACATATCTCGTAGTCGGTTGTCAGAGGAGACTAGTAGTCTATTCTTGGAAGGACGGAGAGGCACAAGACATCAAGGTTCGTCACCCAGAACATTTCCATGATTCCTCGTGACAATGCTACAGGAATCGCCCCTCCCGCATTCAGCCAGGACCATTGCCTTTCTGAATTCTGACGTTGTCTGTCTCGCATATGAGGCGGATCACATCCTCTTCTCCCTGGACACCATGTCGACGATTGAGATCGCCTCCATCCCTACGACGAGTAAATCTGTGTCCGGGATTGGGAACGTCGGTATGGGCATGGGCATGGGCGCCCTTTCAGGCTTGGGGGGATACATGACTTTGGGCCTGGGTTCAAAACTCAGACCATGCGTCACTAATGTCGGCGATGGACAGGTGCTCATCGCAAAAGATAGTAGGTTCGCGCGCCTTTCGAAGCGTTCACGTCTAAATACACTGCAGATGAGGGTCTTTTCGTTGGTTTGGATGGCAAGCCATCACGTAAGGAAAATATACCCTGGCAGGCACCTCCAGAGGATGTTAGTACGTCGTGTGAACTTGCAAACTGGTTTTAACAAGTAACACTCGTCAGGCTTTGTCAAACCATACATTTTTACAATCATCCCTGCGGGAAGTGTGCCAAAAGCGCCTGGTAGTGATGCAGGATCAGCGCCTGGCCACCCAACCTTCCACTCTGGTCCTGTCATCCAGATACACTCCTCGATTTCTCTCCAAATAACTCAATCCTTGCCCTTTCCTTTCGATTCTTCCCAAACTGTATCACCTCCCGCTCCCACTAGCTACACCTTGCGCCTTTTGACCTCGTCCCCGTCTGCCAAGTCTCCCCTTTTCTTAGTTAGCACACCTACGGACCGCGCTACCGCGGCCTCAGAGGGCAGCTCCATATGGTGTTTCCGTATGAAGCCGTGGGGTGAACAAGTTGATGAACTCACAGATGCTGGAAAGTATGCGGAAGCTCTTGCTCTCCTCGACACCCTCGATCCTGTCCTTCTACCGGACAAAGTATGTTCACACCCTCCTGCACATAACTCTTTGCTGATACCCGCGTCACTAAAGGATAGACGCACAAGCCTGGCCAAGGCGCTAGATGCTGTGTCACAGTTTCGTTCGGGCCAATATGACTCCGCACTTGATTCATTCGTAGAGTTGAACATAAACCCGGCCAAGGTCATCTCCCTATATCCCGAAACGATCTCTGGTCGGCTGTCCGTTCCACGCGACCAGTGGGTTCAGATGTTTGGCGGGCCCATGCCAAAGGCTACTCGAGAAGGGACATCGTCGTCCTCTAGCTCCTCGGAACATGGTGGCGATGTGGAGGAGCCAACAACACCAGGACCGAGATTGACATCAACTACAGCTAATGTAAGCAAGCTTAAAGGCCCTCTCGATGTGGATGTGGTTCGGCCATCCAGTGTCAAGGATCTGGAGACGGCATCAGTGATAAGCAAGAGGAACAAGCCACGAAAAGGTCCGCTTATCAATACTATCACGACTTGTTTCTCATCGAGATGCCGTAGATGACTTCGGACGTTCGATCGAAAGCCTCCTAAAGTACCTCCCGGACAGGCGCCAGAAACTCCTCGGTGCACTCGAGGCGTTTCATATCACACCTGCGCATTCTCATCGTCATCCTCCCTTGTCAGAAACGACAAGCGACTCCCTACGCGAAATTCCTGATGCCCCATATTCCTCTCTAACACCCGGTCAATTGGTTCTGTGTGCACAGGTCGTCGACACTGCCCTGTTCAAGTCGTACTTGGTGATACGACCGGGGTTGCTTGGCCCGTTGTGTAGGCGGGACAATTGGTGCGAGGTCGAGCAGGTCGAGGAGACGCTTGCCGCACGTGAGGTATGTACTTTTTCCTATTATTTTCCAAGATAAGACTAACTTGAATCACCCTCGGTTAGAAATTCTCAGAGCTCATTGACCTGTATAACGTTAGGAAGATGCATCCCAAAGCTTTGGAGCTCCTTCGCAAGTGAGTATACATACTTTATGTGTTTCATCCGCTAAGACGCGTTGCAGACTGAGCGAGAAGGAAATGGACATGAAGGACAAGCTTGGGCCATCTATTACATACCTCCAAAGACTCGGCCCGGAATACTTGGATACGATTTTCCGGTATTCGAAATGGGTCCTCGACGAGAACCCTGAGATGGCATTGGAGGTCAGCAGCATCGTATATACCTTCTACAGCCCTTGTTGATGCATCTGCAGATTTTCACATCTGAAGAAGCGGTGTTACCTCCGCAACATGTTGCCAATTTCCTCGAGACCGTCAACAGAGAACTCTGTGCCCGGTATCTAGAATTCCTCATAGAAGAGCGACACGAGGAGTCATATATATATCACGACCGTTTGGCGGAATTGTGTCTCAAGATGACAGTAGATGCGAAGAAAGCAGGGGATGAGGGTATATATGCTAATAGAACTGATAGCCATGTGACTCATTGACGTTCTCTCCGCAGAAACTCGGAACAAAGCGTACGGGAAGTTGCTACTGTTTATTGACAGCACCACCCGCTTTCGTGTCGATCGATTACTGGGCATGCTTCCAAGCGACGGTATGCAGTTCGGAATATACATTGATTACTTGGGGCTAATTTTGTGCGCACAGACTTGTTCGAGGCAAGGGCAATTCTCCTCGGAAAACTTGGACGCCACGATAGCGCCTTGGAGTTGTACGTATATAGGTTACGCGACTACGACAAAGCGGAGGGGTATGTTGGCCATGGCCGTCGGCCTTCTATGGAGCGACCTCTGACTCCGCCTCAACAGGTATTGCAAACGCATATATCAACCAGATACCGAAACGCGCAACATATTCTTGACGCTCCTTCGGATCTACCTGCGCCCGCTGGTCAAGACAACAGATGATCTTCTTCGGCCCGCCCTCGAATTGATCGCACGGCACGGGCCGCGGCTGGACCCCGAGGAGACACTTCAGCTTTTACCTCCACTAGTCTCGGCGCACGACTTGCGCGTGTTCCTGCTCGGTGCTCTGCGCGTGCCGCGTTTCGATGCACGTGTTGTGCGCGAAGTTGCGCTTTCGCGGAAAGACCAGGTGGCGCGTAAGCTGATGTACTTGGAGGCCAATCGCGTTAGGATCACGGATAGCCGCATGTACGTCTCTCTACTCTGCTCACAAAAGCAGCACTCCCGGTTTCCTTATATGATTCTCTAGTTGTCCACAGTGTCATAAGAGGATCGGACCAAGTGCCATTGTCGTACACACCCCCGGGTGAGAACCCATTTTAACCCTCGGCAACCCCTAACTAACTTGTGTTATGTAGTGGTGAAGTTACGCATTATCACTGCCGTGAAGCATTTACCAAGAGGTTGAGGGAGATGCGGCAGACATAATACAGCTAACGTCTTCGTGCATAATGTCTTCATTACATCATAATAGTTACTTCTTGCCATACTCCACTGTTCAGAATATACCCATGGGACTGTCCTCCTCATCCTGAAATAAATCGGGACATTCAAGCTTTGGCCGTTGCCCCCTCGATGCGGTAGCTCTTGTTGTGAGTATTTTAGAGACGAAAGCAGCAAGATCGAATCCGACTATAGCATCCCGTTGTGTGGACGCGATCCCAGGAGAGTGAGACACAGATGTAACTGGCGACCTCAGGTTCTTTGGAGACGGTGATGCCGATTTTTGAGGCGTCAAGATACAAGGAGAAGGAGAATGTGTCTTCACTGGAGCCGAAGAGCTTTCCGAAGTCAATCCAGAGTTACCGTCCTCGGTCCGATGCAGCCCCGATGGGATCCGAGGCACTAGCATAGATTGGGGAACCTCACTAGTAGGGTCACTTTTATGAGGGGAGAGCAAGTCAGTTTCGGCGTGGTTTGGTAGGCAAGCCTCAGGACTAGAAGGTAACAGCTGTTCTGGAGAAAGGATACGCTCTGTGTGTGGGTACCGGAGTAAAAGTGGAGAAGAGGCACGACGGGAGACCTCGCGTGATAAACTGAGCTGAGACGGATCCTGGCGAAAAAGGATATCGCCATCGGAGTGCACCGTCCCCAATCGAGTAACCCCGTCTCCAGCAGAGCTGAGAGGTTGTCTGATATTCACCTGCTCCGAGCTGGGCGATGCCCCCGACGATACCCTGGCCGTATCGCGGGACTGGATATTACTCAAGTAAGTAGGGTCTGCTGAAGGAATAGGAGGGAGGCCCAGTACATCGCCGATGACATTCCAAGGGTTGCTACACGTTAGGAGGTCCGGCATGAGATCTGCCTTGGAAGGCGATCCCAAAAGCGTCGGGGCATCGTTGTGAACTAGGTTAGAGCGGGAAATGTGCTGCGAGAGTGATATGGATGACAGATTAGGAGTGTGCCGACTGTCGCCATAGCGAGAGGAAGGGCCAATATCATAGGAACTGCTAGCTATAGCGGGCAATGAGATTCTGTCGGAATCTAGAACCGTAGTCTCGACCTCATGCGGCAGCTGATAAAGAGAAAGAGACCCGTAAGTTGTACTACTGGGCAAGGGCGATGAGGGCGGTAATGGCGAAGTCGAGAGGTCTAAGGCATCAAATGAAGGCGGTAAACCATGAGATGAGTACGGATCCCATTCCAATAACCCTAGAGAATCAGTCTCCTGACCAAGATGGGGTTCTACGGTGCCTCTGGATCTAGCCGGGCTTCGAGCAGCGTAGTACTCCACATATTTGGAATTAACAATAGGAGAATCCGTCTCTCTGAATGAATGTAATCGTGACCGAGTTCTGCTTTGTGGCTTTTGTAGACCACCTATTAACAAGCATTCAGTCCCAATAGGTTAGCATAACTTTGCTAACAAGATGTACCAGGGACATGCGCAGCATTATCGATGTAAGCCTTCGTACGTGGCCTTCCGGGTAATTTGTTCATGGGAGAAATAAGGGTCTCATTTAGCTGTCGGCATGAACTAGACTCCTGGAAAGCCCTGTGAGTTAAAGCGAGACCAGGGCAACACGCAGACCAGAGGCACAACACTCACCCCTGGCTCCGAGCCCAGGCGAGATGGCGATGACGCAGGGGCACCTTGTGTGGGGGAAGTCGCATAATTGCAGAGGCCTACTGTCCTTGAGAATTCGAGGACACGATCCATCTCTGCTCGAAGGGAAGAGTCTTCGGAAGGACGTCCTACTACGGTTGGATGAAAAAGGGGCTGCGTAGACTCACAGCTTCCATCGCCCAAACTGTGCGTGATTCTCAAGTTGGAAGGTAAGGTATTGGAGCATATACCAGAAAAGACAGCGGCATACGAGTCATCAGAGGCAAACACGCCAACAGCAGCTCTCGTTTCGGGCGCGGGGCTTGAATGTGGAGGTCGAGAAATGTCTTTCTGCGCGTGTTCGAGTTGGATGGCAGATATCCCACAAGTGGGCCTTTCCGTCCTGGAATGTGTTCCTCCGTTCACGAGATCGCGACTGAGGATACCCAGACGCCGACGGCCGAAGTGATTTTTCTGGACGCGCCGGGTCGAATCGCGGAAGCGCGTTCGAGCGACGTTTCTGAAGATAAAGGACTACCTGTTAGATTTTACTGTGTTTATCTGACGCAAACGAGTTGATAATACTCGCCGTTTTCCTCCAGTGTAGTTTGCGCCCGTCATGAACGTCGCATGGGAAAGTCGTTTGACTGGAATGAGGGTGAAATTCAGAGTCAGTCATCCGAGTCAACAAGGGCACGTGAGAGTATACTGACTATGCTCAGTTGAGCCTCAACTGATAAGCACCGCTAGGTATATTGTTTCAAGGAGCGGTTTTCAAACAACTGCTGGGATCGTGCCCGCCTCGTACAACAAATGTACAATTTGGCTTGGATGGTCTGTCATGTCACATAGTCATGGTTAACCTAAAATAGAGACCAGGTGACCAATTAAAAGCAATCCACATTGATTTCCCGAGGCTAGGTAGCTCAGTGGTAGAGCACCTGGTATATATCCAGTAGGCCTGGGTTCAACCCCCAGTCTGGACATATTATAGGCTGCAACAGCTGAGAAGTATGACAGCATGCAGAATGTGTTGATGGATGTCTCGCAAAACTCCACAAACCTTCCAAGTTATATACTTCGATGAAACAACTGACGAAGTGGGCTGGAGACGATGACACGATGAACCAGCTAGCTAAGAGGGGGAAGGGAAAAGGCGGCGGTATTTCAGTGCGTGGATATGAATTGATACGCTCAATAGGTCCGTCAAATAGGGTGCGTGCCAGTAGAGAACTCCCGTGATTGGTAGAAACATATCTTGACCATATTTGCAGATGCCTTACACCTTCATTATGCGGCGACTCAAGGATGGGAAGCAACTCGTCGCCAAGGTCAATAGCAACTCAGACGAAAAGAGAATCCTGGATTTTCTCCACACCAGAGAGCCACCAAGTGACTATATGATTCCTCTGATCGATTCCATTTCCTCGAACATGGGGCCAGGCATTTTACTTCCCAAAGACAATCGGTCCTGCTGCTGCTGTCATATCCCAGAGAATATCGCGGTCGGTTCCTGCAGTTTGCTGAGGATTTGATCAATGGGCCTACCTTCCTCCACCGTCATTACATTGCCCACCGTGATATCAAACTGGATAATCTTGTGTACACTGACGCCTTCCAGTTGCAGATTATCAATTTCGACGTTGCCTGCTGACTCGTCAGTGCAGACCAACTTCTGAACGAGGACGTAAGAACTGAGGGATATAAAGCTCCGAGGATTCAAGACGCATATGGACAATGAAAGCTTCACAGTCCCATTAAAGCTGATAGGTGGTCTTGTGGTCTTGTCATTTCCCGTTTCCTGGATGTCGCGGATCAGGAAGGACAACAATACCAGAGCCTCGAAAATTTTGCCCATCAACTGATGAACGATGTGCCAAGGTGTCGGCCGTCGCTGTGCGAATGGTCCGGGCCACCCAAGAGGGCGACATCAAGGTGATCGTAGTAACACCTCGGAAGAGGCAAAGGGTCGAAGAGAACAAGTGAGGGAGGTCCACTGTAAGGTATGCCTTACCGTTGCGCACGGAAGGCACACGCATACAGGGATGTGATCCCCGTGAGCACCAACATCGCCTCGTCTCTCTCTCGTCCCATGCTCTGTTTGCGTGTCCCCTCCTCGTCTCGTCTCGATTGAAGGGTTCGCCCCCTCACACCTCGTCGATCACATTCATCGCCCCTGTGTCCTTTGTCCTCCCACGTCCGGCATTCTCGCACGTCAAAGCCCCCATGCGACCAATCTCATTGTCCCTCGACACTGCGCGCTGTCTCTCGAGGCCCCATCGTCGATGCTACCTCACCTCCGCGCCCCATGTACGCTTGTCTCCCATTCCGATGCCTTCATTTTCGACCCTTTCGGTACTCGTACTATACTCTTTTAGGTTTTGATCTCCCACTAATCATAGCGCCCTTATCCTGCAACGTGCCTTGCTTGTGTCTAGTACTCCTCCCTTCTCGATTTCCCTCTGACTGCGTCTTTTTCATGCAACTCCCTTCCTGTGTTTCTCTGACCGTTGTGTTTGTAAGATTACCCTTAAATTCTTACTTCTCGGACGGCCACTCGTGGAGTACAGCGTTTGGTTTGTATATGAAAGTATCTCATTTGTGTTCCGTGGAATCCAGTTGACCCCTCACGTTCGGTCTCTCATTCTCTTCGTCTCTTGGTGTGCTTTCATCTCCCTTCCTTCCCTTCAACTTGTCCTGCTGTACTAGAGCCGCCGTGCCTGTCAGCACCATCAACGCGAAGACTCTCATTCTCAAGTCATCTTACCTCACCTCAAGTCACGAGCGTCACCTGCCGCTCTAGGGCTTCCCTTTCCATCTCTCTTCCCTAACGAGACTCGAAGGGGAGAGTCTTTGGAGCATATACCGAAAGAGATAGCGGCATGCGAGTCATCAGGGGCCAACGCGCTAACGGCTCTCATCTCGGGCGTGGGGCTCGAATGTGGAGGTCCAGGAATGTCTCTGCGCATGTTCGAGTTGAATGCCGGGTATTCCACAAGTGGGCCTTTCCGTCCTGGAATGTGTTCCTCCGTTCACCAGATCACGACTGAGGATACCCAGACGCCGACGGCCGAAGTGATTTTTCTGGACGCACCGGGCCCGGCTCGAATCGCGGAATCGTGTTCGGGCGACGTTTCTGAAGATAAATGACTACCTGTTAGATATTATTGTGTTTATCTGACGCAAACGAGTTGATAATACTCGCCGTTTTCCTCCAGTGTAGTTTGCGCCCGTCATGATTTACTCATGAATGTCGGATGGGAAATTCGTTTGGGGTTGAAACGTTGGAATTCAGAGTCAGTTATCCGAGTCAACAAGGGCATGTGTGCTTATCGACCTTCGCTAGTCCTCTGCTTTCTGACCATCTCGATCAAGGGTAAGAACAGCGCTCTTCAAGGCCCTTGAGTGCATGCGATGCATGTTGTCGACACAGAGGAATCACACAACGTTGCTAGTATAGGGTGCTCTAGCACACATGAAGCTTATATTGCCACGGACTCATCTAGGATACACGTCAAAAATACTGTACGCCGCTCTTGTTCGGAGGCGACAGTCAACAATTCCCGCAACATTTCTCCTCAGTACTAAGTTACTGTAGTTGCCTGCGTACTGTGCACAGCTGCCCGAAGTTACTAGTACTTTGAATCCACACAAAGGCAAACTTCATCCCAGTCGGTTCTAAGTATGGTAAGCAGTAGCCGATGACTGATTACCGGGTGATTACCGTGATCACGCTAAGCGGCCGATTTGATGACGGAGAAAGTGGTCTTCACCATCGTTCACATCAGCATCGTCATCTTGACTAGAGTCACTAGGCATTTCGTTTTGTCATTCTTCATCGTCCTACCTTCAGCAATCAACAGCACCGCTCAATGGAAGTTACCCACGGGTACAGTGTAGAAATCACCTGTAGGGAAATAAAACCATTTTTGTATGCGCTTCCCAGTTCCAGTGGCTGGCGGGGAAGTTGGAATTGTTCCGAGAATCTTGTCAGGGTGGTGTCAGTCTCAGTCTCTCGTATTTTCTAACCCTTAAAAGCCCTTTAAGCTTCTGCCAAAGGCGCAATACCTTAACTAAAACGCCTAAGGATAATACGTCCTGTATTATACTGTACGTGACCGCCTCTGTACGCTGCGGAATACAAATTTGGAGAAAAAAAAAGGCGCCACATGGTGCCAAGGCCATGGCTCTCGCTTCGCATCACCTCTGGGTGTCACCTCTAATGACAGATCGACAGTCAACGTTAGTGACATCGGCCTGTTGGCATTCCTAGCGCCCAAATGACTCCAATATCCTCCTGTGCTAACCCAGGCTGAGCCTTCGGGATTCTGAGGCTGCGCCTCATGTGCTTCCCCTTCCCTCCCTTCTGAGCCGTGATGTTAATGCGACCTCATGGTGGCCGCCTGCATGTATTTAAATTCAATTAAAAGGGATTGTCCACCTGACATCTGGCAACATTCCTATCCCCTTTGCAATGTCGTTTAACTCCTCGTCTTTGCTTCCTGACTTTCCAGGTCCTACTCTTCGTCAGCCGGCAACGCTAGCAACAGTCGCTCCTGCATTTCTCAGCATCTATGCACAGGCAGTGCTCGCAATCCTCCCGAACACGTTTATACTCAAACTTTCGTTACTTCCATTCATCGTGTGGCAGGCGTGGAGCTGCGCCGTAGGGCTGAGTCTCTCCACGGAGCTACCCAAGAGTCTCGGGTTTGAGGAAAGTGAGCTGTTCAGGTCCTGGGATGCTATGTTTGCGGTAGGTGCAATTTCCTATGTTTGAAAATGCTTCCCGTTGGGGCGATTCTGAGATTTGGTGTTATAGACCGCAATGATGGTCATGACATCGAAGTCGTTCGAATGGACCTTCATCAAAGAACCACTGAGGAAGTACGAGTTGTCAGAGGGCCAAGATGCTCCAGTCGAACGGCCTTTGTCCGTTGCAAACGTCCTTCTCGATGCCCTTGATCTCTTCTTCAACCATCGCGGAATCGGATGGTCATGGTCCCCCTGTCGATTCCCTCGCGAGAGCAACCCTCCACCCTCGATCGCTTCCGTCTTCGCTGAAACACTCTTGAAATTTACGATTCTCGACACATCACAATACATCTTGCATTTGATGGCTCCCTACATCGACAAGACAGGAGGCAACAACCCCTTCGACTCAAGCTTTCCCATTTTACCTCGTACAGCCTTACTCCTGCTCGCCACGTATTTCCGTGGCTTGTGGGCATACGAGCAAATGGAGTTGACGTACCAGATCGCGACCTTGATCGGGCGGATTGTCCTCCGCCAGCCAGCCTCGCACTGGCCTCCGCTCTCGCACAAACCGTGGTTGGCGACCTCGATTCGGGAGTTCTGGAGCGTCCGTTGGCACCAGTTCTACCGACACTTTTTCATCATGTGCGGAGCCCGTCCAGGCCGCGTTCTCTTGGGAAAGCCCGGCGCGGTCATGGGCGCCTTCGCCGTGTCAGGCTTTTTGCACATGGTGGGCCCGTGGGCGGCCGGGTACGGGATGGAGTTCCGCCGCGATGGGATATTTTTCTTCCTCATGGGCGTCGGCGTGGTTTTGGAGAGCGCGTTTGAACGAATTACCGGGTCGCGCGTGCGAGGGTGGTTTGGTTGGCTGTGGGCTATGGCGTGGATGTTCTTTTGGGGCTCGCTTTTGGTCGATTTGCAGGGCCGACTTGGAATCATTGCAGTTGAGTATTTCCCAGATCACCTACGGCCAGGCAAACTGCTCGTCATTGGCGCCTGTTCCCTGTTCAGCAAGTGCAATTGAAAATTCCGACAATCTGTATGTATCTATGACCACACATGAGAGAAGGAGGGGATGGACAGCAGTGAATCGCTTGATTGTCTACTACTATGATGGTGCTACTTATACTCAACTAATGATTTGAGTCTCTCGTTCCGCATTGACAATAGCCTCCATGCAACAAAGGAGTTCTCCACATCTATTTGTTTTCTGTGGTTAGAATCACCATGAAATAGGAAACGTCGCATCGCACCACATCTTTATCATGCTCTGCCTCTGAGATGGAGACTGCCTGACCTGCCGACTGTGCAGCGTCACGTACTGGTAGATTTTAGTTAGGGTTGAGGGCGTGCGTGCATATATCATAATATTACTGTGATGTCACCACCCCATGCGGCATTCTGTCAGTGAGCCGCTGCTGGCTTTACCATTTAAGGGTTAGTATTGGTACTAGTACTGATGGGGGTGAAAATCATGGCTTTCCTTTCCATGCTGTCTACGATCTCAGATAATAGGAAGAACGGCGCAGTCTGGCCCTGTCTGGGGTGTGGTGGGGTAGGCAGCGATGGCAGGTTGTTAAGATTGCTGGAGAGCTGAGCTGGGCTACATGGCAGTACCAGCACAGTATTTCTTAGCATCCATTATCATGCGCCTCGGAGTAGTAGCACACTGGCAGTGGCAGTACTATGTTAGAGCCAGTACGATACGATCACGTTACGATCATCGTCAATCGTCCATCTCATGTGACTTTTATTTCGAGTATAAGTTCTCTTTTTTTTCTTTCTTTCCTTTCCCCTCAGTTCGTTCATTCCATTCCGAGCTGAGGGTAAGCTATTCTTACAATCTCTGACTGCTGTTGTCTCTTACGCTTCTGTAGTTCTCCCGCGTCTAGGTAGATATTGGAATATAGTTCGTTCATTCCATTCCGAGCTGAGGTTCTCCCGCGTCTAGACCTTAACATACTACTCTGCAGCTTAGCCTCTTTCCTGGTAACTTACTACCAAGTTGGATTCATCGTAATTGCTTTTTTCAGCAAAGACGTGAAAAATGGCCGTCCATCTTCAGAAAGTCTTGCATGACCGCCGCCAATCAGCCTTGCCGACCTTTGGACAATGTGTTGGCACACCTGTATGCGAGTACCTCTTCGCATCCCTGGAATGAGGCACACTCCGCACAGCAAGACTGCAAGCCTTGGAGACTCCTCAGATGGGTGGGAAACCTGCTAGGCGCTTTGTTCGTTTCAGGGCCTCACGGCTGGATGTGATCTTGTGACCAATGGTATAGACGTTCTTCTAGACTAGCTGCTTCTTGCGTTGTGGTTTATGCGCTCATATCACCATGGTATAGTAGTGTGCTTAAAATAGGTCTTGTTAACATTTCTTGTGACATTTCTTATATGAAGTTTGGCAATTGATGATGGGAAAGCGAAGACCACGTTCTAGTACCCTTCAGGTTCAACAGACGAAATTTGCTTTTGCATGACTTCATAGTGACCTGGAGCAGCTGTGCATGTAAGGGAAATGAAATTACATAGGTACCGAGGGGGAATTAGAGTGTTATGGCTGACTGCGAACTGCAGCTGTCCGACTTTCGTCTCGGTTAAGACCAAGGAGCGGCGAAATGACTGATTAGTAAGCGGTTAATTTGGCGGAGTTCCTCGGCGACCTCGTCAATGAGGGAATTCCCCTTCTCTTCCCAACCAATCTCACGAGCAGCCGCGATTGACATCCAATTATGACGCCGTACATCGTCTCGAGCAGGCATTTGTTTCGTCACTTCTCGTTGTCTTACCATCAGCAGCCGACAGCACGGGCCAATAGAAGCAGCATTACCCATGGGTATCATCATAGCACAGTGCCGTACTCACTCGCAGGACAACTGAATAAAACCAATTTTATATATTCGCCTCTCATTGCCAGTGGTTGGCCGGGAGGCCAGAATTGTATCAAGAACGGAATCGGTCCTCTCGTGTTTGCTATTCCTCAAGGTCTGTTTGGAACACTCTGCGAGGCGCCGCCGATTATGCCTATCACACCTCGCATATAAGACGGCCTCACGATGGACGCGGTCGTCCGATCGTAGTATGTGGATTTCTCGCATATATTTGGGCTAAAAGGCGGTATTGCCCTGCCAGTGTCCGGCACCATTCCCTACCCCCTTCGCAATGTGGTCCTTACTTCCCGACATTCCTGATCTACCTCTTCGTCGGCCGGCAACGCTAACAGCGATCGCCCCCCCGCTTCTTAGCATTTATGCACAGGCTGTTCTTGCAATGCTTCCAAACACATTTATACTCAAAGCCTCATTACTGCCTTTCATCATATGGCAAGCGTGGAGCTGCACCGTGGGACTGAGTTTCTCAATGGCGTTAACCAAGTGGCTCGGGTTTGACAACTACGAGCTGTTCAGGTCATGGGATGTTCTATTTACGGTGGGTGCAGTTTCCTGTACTTGAAAGAAAAGAGGAAAATTCCCGATGGGAACGTTCTGAGACTTTGGGCTCTAGATGGCAATGATGGTCATGGTGTCGAAGTCGTTTGAATGGACCTTCATCAAGAAACCGCTGAGGAGGTTCGAGTTGCCAGAAGGCCAAGATGTTCCAGTAGAACGTCCGTGGTCCGTTGCAAACATCCTTCTCGGTGCATCCGATCTTCTATTCAATCAGCGCGGAATCGGATGGTCATGGTTCTCCTACCCGTTCCCGAGCAAGAGTACTCCTCCACCTTCGATCCTTTCCATCTTGGCTAAAGCATCCTTAAAATTCATGATTCTCGATACCTCACAGTACATCCTGTACTTGATAAGCTCATCTACCGACAAGACAGGAGACGACACCCTCCTCGACCCAAGCCTTCTCTCGATTCTGCTCGCCACATTTGTTTGTGGTTTTTGGGCGTACTCGCAATTGGACTTGATTTACCACGTCGCGACCTTGATCGGACGGATCCTCCTCCGCCAGCCAGCCTGGCAATGGCCTCCGTTCTCGCGCCGACCGTGGATGGCGACATCCATCAGGGAGTTCTGGAGCGTCCGCTGGCACCAGTTCTTTCGACAATTTTTCATCGTGTGTGGAGCACGTCCAGGCGGTGCGCTCCTGGGACAGCCTGGCGCAGTCATGGGCGCCTTCGCCGTGTCAGGTTTACTGCATATTGCTGGCCCATGGGCAGCTGGTTGTGGGATGGTGTCACCCCACGACGGGGTATTTTTCCTCCTCATGGGCGTCGGCGTGATTTTGGAGAGCGCGTTTGAACGAACGACCGGGTCGTGCGTGCGAGGGTGGTTCGGTTGGCTGTGGACCATGGTGTGGTTGCTCTTGTGGGGTTCGCTTCTGATCGATATCCGCGGCCGATTCGGGGTCATTGCAGTCGAGTTTTTCCCGGATTACCTACGGCCAGGGAAAATGGTCGTCAATGGCGCAATCTCCCTGCTCAGCAAATCCAAGTGATGGTTCCATTAATTGAATGTACGATGACCGCGCATTCCTGTAGTCAGAAAATGAGTGCATGTCAAAGTGTGGCAACACCAATAGTTAGTTATTTCGTGTTTCGACCCAAGTTGCAACTTGACTCAAATTTGAGTCGATCCCTCTTGCCGACTCTCCCATGCTTTGGAGAAATAGGTCGCGATAGCTTTTATCTACCTGCCCACTCGATCTCTGCACCCCTTTCCAGGCGACTTCCTCACGATGGCTCTTTTCGACCCAATCTCTGAACAGTGGCCGCTCCTCTTCCGAGAATTGTGGATGGCGACCGCAGACTAGCCTCGCAGAGTTAAAGGGAATGCGCTGGCACATCCGTGTTCAAGTGTCCCTTCGCATCTGTGGAGTGAGGCACACTGACACCGTAATATGGCAGACCCAGCACGCCACATGTCCTGTCCTCTACTAAGTGAAGTCGCACAACTGGGTGGAACTGCACGGACGACCTTCGCAATCGGCCACACGTGTTGGGTAAATGATACCCCCCCCACAGAAAACTTTGCTTCTTCCGCGTTTCGTGTTTTATGTATTAATGTCACCATGATCTGTACTCAGGTGACTACTGTACGTCTTGATTAACATCTACTACATGAATTTGGCAATTGATGAAACGACTCGGAGATGGGAAAGTAGCGCAAAGTAAGACCACGTTATTCCAACCCTCCAAGCTTCAACCGACGAAGACAATTAACCCGAATGTGGCATAGCGGGGGTCATTGGTTAAATTTGAAGTCGTTTTAATTAGAGGGTCACATCCAAGAATGTTACGGCATCGTCCTCGTGTAACTTTTGAAAGAGCCGACAAGACGATACAACCAAGGCGCAATGCCCAACGATGATGTATTGTTCACCCGCAAGTGCAAGGCAATATAATCATCTTTTGGGGCGTCGGAGGAGCCCACCGTGGGTTTCTCTCTAGTGGAGAAGATGAACTCATGGGTGGTGAAGAGGGCGCATGCAAGTGTCTTCTAGTGCAGGTGGCTGGCGCTGGGGGAGCCAGCTTTCATGACAAAATTAGAATTAAATCCTCTCGTGTTTTGATGTGCTATGCCTCTAAGGGTTTGGTCAAGATACTCGCCATATGCACTAATGATCGCGTCTCCGGTCTAAGGCAGCCAGCGAGTCGTGGTGGGCACGTTTGCGCTAGTACTCCTGCATTCATGACGGGAGACATTGTCAAGTAAGTGACTCAGTGTCCAGCGACCTTCATACCCCATGGCAGTCATTCTCACTTCCTGGCTTTCTAGACCCTGCTCTTAGTCGGCTAGCAACGCCAGCTGCCATCGCACCGATATTACTGAGTGTCTACGCACAGGTGGTGCCCGCAATCCTCTCAAACACGTTCATATTCAAGCTTTCGTTGCTGCCTTCCATCGTATGGCAGATGTGGGGCTGAATTTCTCGGCCAGGGTGGCCAAGTAGTCCAGGCTTCAGGGCGACGACCGGTTCAGGTTCTGGAATGCTGTATTTGCGATGGAGTATTGCCACTGCGCTAGAAAGGGTAGATGTTATGGACACCGTAACCGTATACTACATAGTATGATACGGTACGGTTGGCAGTCCTCGGTATTGGGCGCGAGACGAAGTCCCGCCATGATGCAGGATTCTTCATCTTCGTGGACGTCGGCGCGATTTTGGAGAGCGAGTTTCTATAATAGAGGTAACTGAGTTGCCGTGCGGGGGTGTTTCGGTTGTTTGTGAAATGTGACGGATTCATGGGCCCCGACGCGGCTTCTTTGTGGTCGACTTTTTTCCCAATTCACCCGCGACTGGGAAAAATGCTCATCAATGGCGTGCCCCCCTTGTTCAGCAACAAAACGAAATTTTCGTCAATCTGCGTCTATGTCTAACTGCGCATTAGAGATGGGACCTGGGTATCCTGCAAGTATGATACAGTAGTGCACTCTGTCATTTTACTAATACGAATTTGGCAACTGAGCCGGAAATACCGGCTTCGGATTAATTCGGGGTCCCGGTGCCGGTCAGTCATTTGCCGGTCTGTTCGACGCCGTACCCTATGTCATGGTAGCTCCGCCCTCAGATCCTCGGGCCGTGAGACTGGGCGTCAAAACTACAATTTGTCATCACGCAGCCAGCCAGCCAGCCCTGACTTGGAGAGCATGCGGTCACCCATTCGACTTCTGGCACCAGCAAACTCAACGTGTCTTGCCAGGGTTCCATTACGACGAATGGCCCTTCTTGCGTCCCTCATGTTCTTCCTAAATATTATGTTCCCACTTGTAGTATCGTCGCCACTCGTCACCCTTTCTTCAGGCAGATTCCGGGGGTTGACAGTAAATGGCACCGATCGCTGACTGGGAATCCCTTACGCGCAACCGCCCTTAGGCCCTCTTCGTTTTAAATCTCCACTTCCAATATCTCGGCCTTCAAGGGGGATTCGAGATGCCTTTCAATTTAGTTACGCTTGCCCTCAACCACTGACGACTGCTCCAATTAGCGAAGATTGTCTATATTTGAACGTTCGTCATGTGATCACTGATCTGATATTATATGCGTTCATCTCCGATCTATGCAGGTTTGGAGGCCACAACAGACTTCGTCCACGGCGAAGCTGCCTGTCCTTGTTTGGATACATGTACGAGCATTCTGGACAGGAACATTGGCGATCGGCTAACCTTCCCGGACCCGAAGGGTGGTGCATATAACATAGGGTGTGTTAGGAAGGTTATAAGCCAATCACGATTCCCTTATCTTCGTTGATTTAGATCTGCATCCGACCCGGCCTTGGATGGAACCCGTAGGGTGGAATTTCGTCTACGCCTAATAATAGTGTACTGAGAACGCCACTCAGGTATCATAACCAGAAGTATTGCCATTGGAAAGCCCATCATCCTCGTTACCATGTAACCTTACCTTGCACCCTCTCGTTTCTCGCAAGTTGCTTATCATCTGCGACAGCAACTATCGCGTTAATACCTTCGGATTTGTGGGTTTCAGTCGGTCCTTCGAAACCTAGGATATGTCTTTTCTTACCTTTGTTAGCTTGCCAGTTCCCATGTTCCACTTCATGACCTCAACGTCGGGCTACAAGACCAACGGTTCGCCTTGGAGTTCGTCCAGGATAATATTGCCAAGTTTGGTGGTGATCCAGAGAAGGTAAGCTAGCAGCATGTATGAACAACGCAATTCTTGAGATCACCTCCAGGTCACGATTGGTGGCCAGGTAAGTCTTTTCAGGACTGCGTTCAGAGCATGTTTCATACTCTGTACAGTCAGCTGGTGCCGGAAGCGTCGAGGCCCATATTCTATTCCCGGAATCGAGGCCGCTGTTCCGTGCAGCTATCATGGACTCATCTACGGGCCCCTTGTGAGTACAAAGATAAAGTTGGCCTCCAAAGTTAACCCTGAAAATATGATTCCCAGCAAGAGTTCTCCACCACCTTCCACATATGACGAACCAGGAAAGCCTTTCGATGCCCTTCTCAATGCCACAGGATGCCCTTCAGATCCTACCGCCGTTGCATGTTTGGAGGCTGTTCCGTCTGAGGTTTTATTTTCTGCTCTTTATCTGGTCCGATATGAGCCCTGAATTACTGATAAGACACTGGTAAACATAAGCAACGCGCTCATCGTGTCAACTCTTAACCATCAACTATGGCAACCTACAATCGCTCAAGGTAGTTTTGCCTCTGTTCGTGCTTCGGCCAAGATCGCCTCAGGAGACTTCCTTCATGTACCCGTGATCGCGGGCACCAATGTCGGTCCCCGTTTCTCGTCGATCTCGACCTCATTTTTCAAAATTCTGACGAAAATCCTCCCACCGCCCAATGGTAGCTGAACGAAGGCACGTCTTTTTCTGCCGAGTTGTTTGGTCTAGGCCTGTCTGGTACCACAGAAGTTGCTGCGTTCGAGCGATTCGTGAAAGCGTCCCAGGTCGACGAGTCAAAGATCACCCAAGACACCCTCGACGAAATCACGAGGATGTACCTAGTGGCGAACTCCGAGCCGCTGCCGTTCAGCACGGGTGACCCGTTGTTTGACGGAGCCGCAGCTTGGTATGGAGACAGCATGTTCCTCGCCCCCAGGAGGCGCTTCACGGCTGCGGCTGCGGAATCTCAGCCAGTCTTCGCCTATCTCTTCACGGAGTTTGTACAAGGCGATCCACCCAGGCTGGGAGGTACGTACGTTGCATTTATCAAACGCGTAGAACTTCGACGCGTTTTTGGTTGCGATTTTTTTTTCTACTAGTCTTCCATGCTTCTGAGCTCAGGCTTCTTTTTGGGCCTGTGCCAAATTCGGGCATCGAGTCGGAATTTGCAAACACGATGCTCGACTTTTACATCCGTTTTGTCAACGACCTCAATCCTGGACGTACGTAACATCTTTACTCTCGTCTTGCTTTTCAAGTGTTTGAGCTGCCGGTCTGCCTTGGACATGCCTCTTAGCGTCCTGGCCTCAATATAAGCGAGACACTAAATTGGTCCTTCAGCTGCAGAGGGATAACATAACGATCATTTGTGATGGTATGGCTTACGCCGCATTCTCGTCATCGCGGACCTTGTTTCTCACACAGGCACCTTCGCAGATTTTCGTCAGGGTTTCACGGAGTCATTGAACAGGCCCGAAATATTAAACGAATGGGAGAAATAATGGGACTCCGACTCGACTATGGTTGATGCCTCTCTCCTCCTAAAGTTCTGAGACGTACCGCAGGAAATTTAGAATGAAATGAGTAGTTCTCGAGTGTCGACTATTCCTAATTATTCTCACGACGCAGAATCGGGTGACGTGGCACCTTTAGTTCTGCCGTCGTACCTTGAATTCGTATCATTGCGCCCGCTGAACAAGTGATGTAAACGTATATGCCCTGCAAACAAAAACGAACTTACAAATGAGCTCAATCAATCAGCATCAGCATGATATGGTGTGACAAATGATGCCCGTCGGACTTTGAAGCAACATTGAAGTTCGCATTTCATCGAGGGACATCCCTTGTGTCGGTGTGGGTGTTGCTGGGAAGCTGGTAATAGGACTCGGTGATAGCGCCAGTACGATACTCTCGTCAGGATTTCCCTCCTTCTTTGCCCTGGTGATGAGTTTTGACAGGACCCGTGAGAACTTTGGAGTATTGAAATATGAAGGGTGGCGACAACCACCGTGGCACCGACTTTGAATGACACCACAACAAAAACACCCTGAGTTCGCAACCAGTAAAAACATTTGCATGGAAAATGTACAGTCAACCCTGACAGACATAAACTAATGAGACCACGGGGGAAACAGAGCACATGGAACCCAAGTTACCCCCCACATTGCTCAATCCATTCCGAACCCGGTCGATGCCGCAAATAACGGTCCCACATATGGCAAACCCAATTCAAAAGCAAAGTTTTTTTTTTCTCGGCGGCCCTTCCGGTTCGCCCTTCACCGGGTGAAATGAAAGAGGAAAAAAAAAAAAAGAAATCGGACGTCGAACCTTTCGATTTCAAATTTCCGAAAGTTGAAATTTCAAATTACTTTTTTTCTATTGCATTTCCCGATTCCCGAAGTCAACAAGCTAATAGGGATTGGGGGGCGGGGCGGGCGGGCGGGCGTCGCTCTTTTCATTGGTCGCCGCCCGCTCGACAGTTGACAGCTGTACGAGTAAGCTGACAGACAGTACGTGCGGTACGTAGTAGGTACTTACTCTTACTCGTGCGTTGGACACCACAATGGAGCTGCAGATGGCTATCGCACTGGAATAAAACCTTTATTCTTTTCAGGGAAATAAAAAATAAAAAACAAAGAAAATAGCATGCTGACATGGAGAGAGGCCTGGTCAAGTGTGCTGTAGGGGTGGTTACCAATTAATCGTCTTGTAACGGGTCGTATGACATACTGTATAATACCCCGTCAATAAATGATCGCTCTCGCTTATTGCCCCATCCGGAGCCGAAAAAAACAAGGGCGATCGCGGTGTCGTCGCATCATAGACCCCACAATTCGCTCACATGGGGAGGGGGGAAGATGCTCTATTTTCGCTGCTGAGGCTCGAGGCAGCAAAGGCGACAATGCGAAACCTGACCGTATTATCGCGTTTCTTTTATTTTATTTTATTTTTCAAGTTTCACCAACCCAACTTCTCTAGTTCCTTCGCTAGCCAAAGTGTAGTCGATACGTTCTGCTCCTCGGAAGTCTGGTGGTGTGTTCTTTGTGTTTTATGTTCTCCACGCAGTCGAAGCAGAAGCAAAGAAAAGATCCAGACCGCCCCAGAACACAGTTTAGAGAGCTCTCATGGATTTCGTAACTCATAGTTACCGGCAAGACATTTCACGAGGGGGTCAAACTGGTGAAGTGACGAACTCTGAAACGCGAGCACGTAGTGCGGAACCTGTCCCTGAACCTATGCCGACAGCTGCATTGAGTTCGCTGTTGGTCACTGGTAAGCATGCTGATATCCTCGCTCGGACCTTCGCTTTGTGATACGCTTCGCCCAGCCGAGCATTGATAAAGTCCAAGACCCCTATAATTAGTAGTAGGAACAAACCGGAGCGGAAGCTAGACATGCGAGAGACTACCAAAACAACTGGAATAAAAAGACTGAGGTTCAAGGAATGGTGTGGTGATATATGCTGGTACTTTAATGAGTGAAGGTGATACAGGGTATCAATATGAGAGGGTTCGACGCGAGGATAGCGACACGAGGACTAGGATGGCTCCGAGGGCCGCTAAACGAGTAAGTGGAAGAGTCAATGTGCAATGCAATCATAGTTCTTAAAAATTAAATAAATAAATAAAAAGCGTAGCCGGTTCATGTCATGAACGCGAGTTCGGCCAATCGACGGATTTCGTCATCATGAATCCGTGACGTCTCCTCTTGGATGGTTGACTGGTTGTGTACCTTTAATTCCAGCGGCGAAGGCGGTGGAGTTAAACCCGAATCGACGGCGGGTGGACGTGACATGGTCGTGCGAGAGCGAGGACGTCGCATCAAAGCGCTCGTAAATGTGCGACGTAAGCCCGTCAACGGTGCTGGTTTAACTGCCGAGGGCGATGGGCCAAGTGTCGATGACCGGTTTCTTGGTTGCGATTTCCTAGAAAGAGATGCATGAGACGATGCGTACTCTGGTAGGGTAATCGCGATGCCATACCTGGTCGGGGGTGAAGTGTTTACGGTGGGAAGAGGGCTCAAAGGCCTAGCAGCGAAGGGATCGAGATCATCTTCATCTGGAAAAGGTTCAGACCCCTCCAAGATTACTTCCGGGGAAAGGATGTCCCCTTCGCTGTTCTTCTCTGCGAACGTCGTAATATCGGCACTTCGGTCTTTAATGGGCATGACATCCGAAGTGGGCGAGGCAACGAAAACCCCATTGTCGGCAGTGGGTGTGCTGACCGGAGTCTCCGAAGAGCAACACACCGATGGCGATAACGTCGGGGTAGTAGGAGATGCGACCAATGTATCGGACACGATTGGGAAAAGAAGGAGGGGTGAGAGGTTCGGAATTGAGCGCTGCGCCTGTACGGGGACGTCGACTGGTTCAGGGTGAGACTCCGTAGGCAGGGGCTTCGAGCTCGATTCGACCCGTGGCTCGGAGGGTGAGTGAGGAAGGGAAGGTGTTCGTAAATCCTCTTGCTGAGAAGGCGATACCGAGGGCCGCGGGGTCATAGAAGATGCAGGCTGCTGCGTCTTCTCGGCGATCTGAGAATGTAGGGAGCTCGATGTCTTGGAAGGTGTAGGTGATGAGGGCGCCGATAGGGTGGAAGGTGCCTTGACATCTTCCAGTATACCTTTGGTGGGAATGGTAGGCGAGTCGATAAGGCAAGATGAAGGCCGGGCCAATCCTTCGGGGCTTGTTGGACTTGTTGGATCTGCCCTTAATGATGGAGATTTCTCATGACCGATAGAACCCCTGGATGAAGCACCTTTGAGAGATGGAACAGGAGAATTATTTGAGCCTAAAGTCAAGAATTTCGTGATCGAAGGTGAACAGAGGAATGGGTCTGGGGCATCATCAGTGCCCACTGCCGCCAGCGCCAAAAATCCGCCAGAAAGGCTCGAAGCATCAGCCGACGGTGTGGCTAGGCAGAGAGAATCGGGAAAAAATTAGGGGTTGATTTGGCACTCTGGACAGGGCACGACTGCGAACCTTTGGTCATGGGATCCTCTGAAGTGTCCAAGTTTGGTAGACTCTCGGACAGCCATCTTGTATTACGAATTCGCCACGCATTGGCGATATCATTTGCATCACTCGTGCTGTGAGTATTGTCAGACGATGAGAAAGAACCGCTCTTTTTGTGCAGCGCATCAATCCGGCGATCTTCGTCCGCTTCGATGGCAGATAGGTCCCGTGTGGGCACCAGACCCATAGCACGTAAAGCCTGTTCGCGTCGCTGCTTCGATGCAATGTCATCAGGGAGGACAATGGATACTGGCTTCGGTCGATGGTTTGGCCGCTGGGAGAGATCTGACGCGCGAGCAGGGACAGCATTGTCAGGTGCGCGGTTGAGGGTCGTAAGGTTTGGCTTTCGAATTCGAAGCTTCTTAGCCAGGGCAAATGTAGTGAAGAAAGACTTGGAATGCTTCAATCGCGGGGCACGGGGTGAACTTTGTTCCACAGGAGCATCAGAAGGTGACCTAAACACGCATTAGCTAGAACGGAAGACGATATGAACACGCGCGTCTCACATGGGCAGATCCGGACGAGCGGCCCTGGAACGGGAGAAGGAAGTAGTATCGTGAGAAGATAGCAACGAGTGGCGCAACTTACAGGGATGCAATCTCAACCTCATGGACTGATTCTACGGCGTCGATAGATAGCTTAGATGCGGAGCTAAAAGGCGAAAAGAGATATGAGCATGAGAGAGAAAGAAAATCGAGCGTAATAGAAGAAGAAATTGTCGCTCGGTCAGTCATATAGGGGGGATAACGATTGCGAGGGTTGTGGGAGTAAGGCACGGTAACGTACGCTCCAGAAATTGCACCCTTGTTGGGTGTGACCAAGTCTTCGCCATTAGACCGGGGAGTGTCGTCGGGCAGTCCGACGTCAGCGGAATGATGATCCAGCGAGTCATGACAGGATAGGGAATCCGTGGCCTCTGCAGACTTGTCTGTGTCTTGTCCGCCTTCGGGGCTAGTAGGCGACTGCGGGATTGGCTGTTGCAGGTCGACCTTACTCTTGTTGCCAAGGCGGGCCCAGACGACAAAACGGTTCATAGGTATGGGAGGTAGGGGATCGGTAAAGGGAAAGATAGAGGAGTAAGGAAAGGAAGGGGGGACACCCGCTCTTGGTTATGAAAAAGAGAGAAGTGGGGAGACGGGGGAAGCACCATGCTGAAGAGGCAGCGATCCCGAATATATGGAGGCACGGACGGGCGAGAGAAGCACGGGTGGCATGACCAGACATAATGGACCAGACCATGTTACAGGAACGAGCCTCAGATGACGAGATCTCGGCCGTGACAAAAACAAGGTTGAAAAGAGAGGGCATTCCTACTGTGCTCTCATAAAACGCGCGCCCGCATATTCAGATGAGACCAATTCAGTTGCCCCGTACCCCGATCACTCACGTGGCTCGCTAAAGCCCGATCCCTTGCCTCCAAGGTCGTCTGACCTGTCGGGGAATCCTTTCTACCCGTCCTCTCATCCCTTTCTCCTACTACGATTGTCTCGGGGCATTAGGTCCTCTCCGTAACAAAGGTATCGATATTTCCTCAATCACTCTCGTTGATCGCAGAGATTGCGCGCGTTCTGATCTTCTCAATAAAGTGGAGCAGCGTCATTCATGTGGCGTCCACTTCTCTCCGCGGCAACCAATTTCGTATTCTCACCATTCCCCGCCGTCGTCATGTCCATGTGGCGTGCGCAGAATGCAAGGATGAAATTTGGGGGCAAGGGAGGGGAGGGGCCAGAGCACGACAAAAAAAGAATGTTTCTGTCGACACGGAACTTCCATGCTGTTTAGCGCGAGGAATTCGAATGCTTCGCTTCTTAGGAATGGAGTAGGCGCTACGTTATTGTATTGGGAACACTCCACCGTGTGATGGTCGCAAGTTCCGGCAGGAAGACAAAGGCTTGCTTTTATATGTAGTGGGAGGGCAGAACGTCCACCGAAGGTCGGAATAACGACACTTCTGCAGTTTAAATAAAATAGACATTTCTAGTGCGACATCGATGTCTAGACCCACGGAGCAGCCTTGACTGGCTGCAAGGAATTCGGGTCAGCTGGTGTACGAGCGTGGACATACGGTCCTCGAAAAAATAGACTCATGTCCTAACATCGATCGGATCAGTCTCAGCACTGGATATTGGATACAGTAGGTCAGGAGGTCAGAGCTCTGACCCCAATCGAGCAAAGAAAAAGAATCAGGTCACGTGTATGTTGTGACTTGAATCCCGAAATTACTCTTGACTCCGAACATGACCGTGTACTCTTTTTTTTTTTTCGATGTCGAATCCCAGTCACGTATCGTATCAGGAATATCGCGCGTTCATCAACTGTCATATTGTCAGTGGTCAAGGCGAGCCAACGGCAGAAGCACGAAGCAAAAACTCATATCACGGTGACAGCACCCCCGCTTCCTGATCTCGGTGTCTGATGGTAGGGGGTCGCTCAGGTGGGGCTCCAGTACAACCACTTCGAGGAAGAACTGATCTATCACTTTGCAATTCTATTGGCAAAGCTATAACCCAATTTTACGAACGCAGCTTGGAACGTGCGTGTGGCGTCACCCCCGGACCCTATCCCGAGTCTACGTAAACTACTGCCTGGCATGAAGCATCTGTAAGATTGATTCTCTTACATCAGGGTGGTTTTGCGCAAAAAAAAAAAGAGGGGGCGTTACCAGTCCAAGGCCGTCTTTGCCATCATCAGAACAGACCCTCAATCTCTGAGTGTTTGGGAAACGATAAAGGCCTGACACGTATATTGCCCGTCGGCAATGTCCTAAGCGTGATACTAAACCCATCAGCCAACTTTATCACGCTTCGAATTCTGGCGCCTCGGCGTCAACTCTTATCACAACCACCGTCTCGATATCTTGGTGAGCTCATGCTCGCTTGTCGTATTAGTCATTGACCAACTTAAAGCTGCCACCCAAATCTTTTCCTACCCCCATTGATGCGACTACGTAACTGCATTTCAAATCGAGAATGACCTCCATCTCCTTCCAGCATCGAAGGAGCCATGCGACAGACTTCTTGGATATTCGTGTGGGTTCGAAAAAAATTTCGTAAACAAGTATCAACTCCGCAGTTCTCGTGACACATAAACGTTCAACTTCTCAAGTGATACTTGCAAGTTTTTGAAGGCTCGAAAAACGGTCAAAACTCGACAGTGAAACTAAATCGTGACGCAGTTGAAGGTAGCAATTTCGTGCAGCATGAGGGCCATGAGTGGGCCATGGCAACTTAAGGCACGCCACATTCATATCGCACGCTCCCGTGGCCTTACTTGGGCAACCGTATACTTGGTCCGAGAAAAAAAAAAGCAAATCGAAGCCGATTCCGTAAACAGAAGAGTACGTGCTACTCGACTAGTAATCTCACTTAACGTTGCCGACATCACCTATCGTCCGTTCGTTCGCTAGATATGAAACGCTAGTAGCACAAGCGTTGCCACGTACGCTGTTACTTGCGCATACCAACCGCGGTGTTTCACAACCTGTGTGTGGTCACTGCGGTCATCTCATCCGGTCGGCGACTCTCATCCTCCCCCGTGACTTTGCTGCCCCTACGGTGCCTTCGACAAGTTGAAGAAAGCAAAAGGCCAAACAGGTGTGAGTTCGATGGCTCGCATACGACGGGATCGGATCCGGATCCGATGATCGTCTATATCAGACAACGTAGCGCAGAAATCTGTACGTGTCAGCAGTCCGTTGGCACATGTACGATATGACTGGGATAAGATGAGGCGAAGATCTATCATCGCATCGCTGGGGTAGTTGTTGTGCCGTATATGATCAAACATGGTGCAACCTATGAATGTTCAAGGTAAATTTTGAGCCACGGCGCGCGGGCACCGTCCTGTACGTAGGATGAAACCAATACATATGCGTGCTCGCATACGCAAGCACCGAGGCGTTTCAAAGTCGAACTATGGAGAGCGTAAGTGATATAATAAAGAACAATCAAGGGCAATAAAAGGCGGTGTCTGATGCCCACGTATGGGATGGGTGGCAACGTCCTCGTGCGCGCAGACGGCTGCGGTTTGCGGATAACCAAAATACGACAACGGGTTGACTCGGACCGATCAAGCGGATCGCTCAAAGCCCGGCCCAACTCACTTACCGTGATCAAAGTTGGCTTGTTGGGTGATGTCGCCCATGATGTCGTCCGTTTTAGACTCATCTTTCCTTTCAGGATATGGGTCATTTAGCATCTATTGGTGCCTGGTATCATAGCGACACCACAGGTTCAAACTCACTTGCGTAAGTTACACGTGACGCACCCCCACTTGGTATTAATATTCATGTGTTCGATGTCCTTAGGGCCTCCCTAGTCGTTTCTGTCCCTTTCAATCACCGAGTTTGCCTAGATTCCAAAAGCGTCTTAGAGTCGATGCACTTTCCACGAGGTCTACGTGGCTTTCAATTGGTGATTCCTCGGCTCTTTTGCGTTTGACGCCTACGTCCTCGTGTTTCAGGTTGTCTGCTGTTCACTTTCGACACAAAGATGTCTAGGAACTTTGAGGAGGTTACCACTAGTGATTCGCTGCAAAAAATAATGGCTAAGCGTATATCCTACGACCTGGACTGTCGTCCGCCGCTGATGCAATGATTCGTGCGTGCACACGCTCACACATGGGATCCATGCGAACCAAAACTGAGTTTCTCCGATGCTCGGCGCTTCTCACCACGCAGGTCGTTCATTCCCTGCCTCGGTAATAGGTGGTACGTTTATCGTGCGAAGCGAGATGTCATGATCCACGATGGCTATATGCACAAAAAGACAAAACGTAAAGGACCGTGATTAATATCCGAGTCAAAGTAAACAAACTACAGTATTCGCCACATACGACGAGAAACGATCATACATACAAAACGACGGACTCATCAACTCTTATTGCTAAACAGGGAGACCACACCGTTGATGACAAACTTTCCTGGTCGCAGATGATCCGGGACAAAGTCTGTTGCAAAGAACCCGCTTCTGGCCCACGAATCAATCACAAATGAGCCCCACCAGAGCATCCACGCCATGGTCCACAGCCGACCTAACCACCCTCGCACGGGCAACCCGGTGGCCCAATGGAACCCGCTCTCCAGAACAACGCCGACACCCATGAGGACGAAGAACCTGATGTCCTGCCAGAGATCCGTCTCGTGGCCCATCCCCCACTGGCCCACGCTGTGCATGATACCCGACATGGCGAACCCGCCAAGGACCGCGCCAGGCCGTCCCAGGATCGCACCGCCCGGACGGGCCCCGAAAACGACAAAGACGTGTCGCAAGAGCTGGTGCCAGCGAACGCCCCAGAACTCCGCGATCGACGTCGCCATCCACGGTCGGCGCAAGAACGGAGGCCAGCACGAAGCTGGCTGGCGGAGGATTATCCGTCCGATCAGCATCGCGACATGGTACGTCAATTCCAAGCGCGCGTACACCCACAGGCCGGCGAAGAATGTGAAGGTCATGACCGTGAGAGTGTGAGGCAGAAGGGGGATGGTCGCGTCGGAGAGGCTGCCGCCTCCTGTCTTGGTGGTGGAAGGGCTGATAAGATGCATGATGTAATGTGCCGTGTCGAGCACCGTGAGTTTTGCGAATGTCTTAGCTACATCGTAAGCAATTGAACGAGGGGCGGCATCACGGGGAAAGGGACGGGAAGACCATGACCATCCGATTCCGCGCAGATTGAAGAAGAGATCGGAGGCGTCGAGAAGGATATTTGGAATGGACAACGGCCGTTCGATTGGGGTATCTTGACCCTCTGGCAACTCGTACTTCCTCAGTGGTTTCTTGATGATGAAGGTCCATTCAAATGACCTTAGCGCCATATTTAACATTGCTGACTATAGCCCAGAGTTTCAGAACTGCCCGCTAGGAAAAAGGTATCGCGCGCACCACAAACCAAATGTTCCAGAACCCGAGCCTCTCATTATTCTGAAGTCCGAGCGACTTGGCCATGGCCGCCGAGAAATTTAGTCCCATAGCGCAGCTCCATGCTTGCCATAAGATGAAAGGCAATAACGAAAGCTTGAGTATGAAGGTGTTAGGGAGGATTGAGAGCACCGCCTGTGCATAAAAACCCAGAAATACTGGGGCGACTGCTGACAGCGTTGCAGGCTGACGTAGGGCACGATCTGGAAAGTCAGGAAGTAGGAACGACATTGCAAGGGGGGGAAGGGATTGTCGGACACCGGCTGGACTCTGCCCTCCCTATGAGCTCTAATACATCGAAGCAATCTGCCATGATTCTAGCGTGAAAGGCCACCATAAAGCCATTTTTCATATGAAGTGTGATCGGCGTTAATGGTTCGTGCATATGGTGAGGATGTTGACCAAACCCTTTATGGCATAGCAGGAAAGTTTCACGAAAGCCGGCTTCCCAGTCAGCCACCAGGGCTAGCACGCTAAATATAAAGTAATTTTAGACATGATAGGGCGAATGGACGAGGACGCTGCATCTTGGATGCCCAATACTGAGATGGAAGACCACTCTCCGTGGAATTGACCGCTTCAAAACCGGTCATCGACCACTGCTTCGACGATGGGAAGTGTCATGTATCGTACTAGTCTTGTACCGTACCGTTCGGCCCGGTTTTCAGTGACCTTTTGGTGCGCACAAACGCATTTTCCCCTCAGAGCCAGACCGCCGTGTTGAATGTGAGCACGGATAGCAAGATCTGCAGTAAATTGTTGGAAACTTGCCAAATGGAGTAGTATCAGTCTTGGACAACATGAGGACATCTTAGCATAAATTTCGACATTGTTTCACACTACTGTAGTACAGTACCCGAAACCTTATACGTTCATCATATACCGTAGCTAGTCGCTTTCGTGCCCTCAGGCATTATGCTTACCCGCATCCTGAGATTGCTGCAGTAAACATAAACTACACGCCGGTCTGGCCTCAGTGCACCGAGTGAGGCTGGCGTTCGCATCCCACTACTCCGCACTGCCCGGAAACGGGCGAGCGCCTTCAAAAATAAAAAAAACCGAGGTTGTGAGAACCGTTATATTATAGGATGATGAACCAAAGGCTGGGGGGTTTGTTAGCATGATTGTGGCAATACACTGGCAGGAAGATGAGGTGAAGCTACTTACCGTGACTCTCAACCCACTGTAATAGAAGCGATAGACTCGGAGTGGAGATCCGAGTCGGAAGGTCTTGGACGAGTGATTGACGCATCCTCACAAGGAAAATAGTAGCTAACACGATGACTCGTGGGCAGAGCCTTAGCACGAGTGTACAGTATGACACGGAGGTTTTCGGAACACTATGAAGGTTATTTAAGCGAGCGCCGAAGACATGTAGGCAGTCTAAGGCAGAGATCGAGACTAAACTAGCCTGTAACGAGTGAAGCAAGTCTGCAAGGGTTTGGATGTGAATTGATACGCGTAAATACGACTGTTACCGATCCTGACATTTCGGAGACCTTTGAATATAGACTACGAATTCGGGTATCGATCTGTTATGATGCCACGCACCGCTGTCCTTCGATACTCCCTCTCATGTCGCGCACTGTCCAAGACTGGCAGCAAAATACTCCGCCTTTGGGGAGGGCAATACCTTGTCATTGCCACACTCGGTGTGAAAGCCCGACTGCTGGTAGCTGCAAACTGCGTCAACTTCTCGGGTACCATGCTGTTGAAGTCGAAAAAACGAAGCCATCATTATGTCTGGTATGGAACACTTTTGGCACGATCAGTAATATAACCAGTTACGCAAGCGACATAACCCATGTGACATGTATAGGAACTTTAGGGGAGGCATTCAGAGCTGGGCTGGGCATCTTCGAGGTAGCCATAGTATCCAAGTCCTACCCACATCGTGATTCTGGTGTCGTAGCTTTCAAAGAGAAGGGTGTCTGTCGGTGGGCATCAACCGATGGGGCCGATCGTAATCACGTGAGCTGCCAGCCACTGCCGCCTGCCCTTAACAATATATATGTTGCGTTGTCCTCTTCATCTCCTCAGTGTTTTCCAATAGTCTTTGGCAGTCTTTTTTTCTGAAAGTTCACATGCATAAGGTAATCCAACCGTTGCCAGTGGTCACTAAGGCCGGCGGTCGGGGGAAGTCGTCCCACAGAGACTAAACGGAGCCCCTGTATACCGGATATAAATGACTATTGATCAGGGTCTCAAACTTCTTGAGCAACTTGGAATCACGGATCTAGGATACTAGACAAACGCAATATCTTGCGGCGAAGGCTTAGGATTTGCGGACGAGTCCAACTCCACAGAAGCTTCCATCCTTGCTCCCAAGTCCCCACTAAGAGCATATCTAAACCACAATCGCTAGAACACCATTGATACATATCATTTACTTTATAGTGGGACGCAGCACCGTCAAACCTACGTCATTTGCGGTGCGATTCCACTTGGGCTTGGCCTATGCTTCTGATTCACCCAAACCTAAACAGGCCCGTCTAAATTTGTATTCTTACAAATGTCCATGTACTGCTGTGCTAAGTGTGTGGATGTGGGGTGTGCTATCCAGCAGACCGCTTAATGCACGGACTGGTCTGCACTGACTCAACAGAGATAGGGGGGTTTACCACTGCTCCGGGTCCATTTCGACGGTCATAATAATCATGACATGAAGCATCTCATATACTTCGAAGGAAGGAAGATCCGCAAAACTAGTCCGAGTCCGTGCGCTCGGGGGTTCTTTCCGCGGGCTCAGATTTCCTCGAGAACCATCCCCGCCTATCTCTCCCTCCCTATTCTCTCTCTTTTGTCTCGCACTACACTCTTCTGTCTCATACGAATCGTCAACTCTTGTCAACTGGCTGGCTCGTAATCTGGAATAGAAGACGGGAAAGCCGCAGACGCCTGTACTCGGTGCTCATTCTCACCTTGACAAACGGACTATCACGCCTACTCAGCTTACTAGCGGCAAAATGATACATGCAGCTCGACGAGGAAACGTAGATGGTGCCGTATGGCCTCTCGTATAAAAAGTCCCGAGGAATAAGGACGCATGCGTGTGAGCTCACATGGACTCGGACATCCACGCGAACCAAAATTTTGCCGATGCTCGGCGCCGCGCGTTTGGTAGTGAGGCGAGATGGCTAGTCCCGTGCGTGAGTTTGATGGGATAGAGGGAACCGGGTCCAGGATCTTGTGAAGGAGTAGGCTAATCCAGAGAAGGAAAGCCATGTGAGAGATATGATGGAAGGAAGGTTTCGAGGGGAAGAGAAAACGAGAACGCCAAAGGAACTCGCGAAAGGGGAACCTCTTTTCAAGAGGCTCAACAAGACATTATATACAAAACCCAAGCTGTACAGTACGAGTGGCCATCCGAGAAGTACTAATCTAACAGTAATACTACGAGCACATCGGGGCAGAGGAACACAGGAAAGTGGCATGAAAGGCGGTCAAAGGGACCATAGAGAAAGTCGTGTGGAAGGGCGATCGAGTGGCGTTGAGGTGAGGGCTCGGTCGGTGCGATGCGATGCGGAGCGACATGTGCTTTCCGTGGACAACCACAAAGGGTACCTTACAGCAGGTCGTGCAGTGTCTGTCTCATCCACAGACAATGTACTCGTGCGAAACAAGATATCCTAAATCCTGGTGGCACCATACTCGATGGATGCAACACAGGAAGGGCAATTATTTGTATCTAAGTAAGCGAGCTGGTCATCACTGGTGAATGACAGAAATAATTGGAGTCATACATACAGAACAACGGAGTCGTCACTTCTCACTTGGTAAACAGGGAGATGGCGCTATCGATGAGCAGCTTTCCTGGTCGTAGATGATCCGGGAAAAAGTCTACTGCAAAAAGCCCGCGTCTGGCCCACGAATCGATCAAAAGCGTGCCCCACGAAATCGTCCATGCCATGGTCCACAGCCAACCGAACCACCCTCGCACGGGCGACCCGGTCGCCCGTTGAAACCCGCTCTCCAAAATGGCGCCAACGCCCATAAGAACGAAGAATCCTGCGTCGTGGCGAGGCTCCGTCTTGCGCCCGATACCCCACAGGCCGAGGATGTGCATGAAACCGGACAGGGTGAAAGCGCCTATGACCGTGCCGGGCTGTCCCAGGAGCATGGCGCCCGGACGCGCCCCGAATACCACGAAAAAGTGTCGGAACATCTGGTGCCAGCGGACGCTCCAGAACTCCCGGATAGATGTCGCCATCCAGGGTCTGCGCAAGAACGGAGGCCAGTGCGAGGCTGGTTGGCGGAGAAGGATCCGTCCAAACAACATCGCGACATGGTACGTCGACTCTATTTGTGCGTACACCCACAGGCCACCGAGGAATGTGGCAAACACGACTGTGACTGTGTGAGGAAAACGGGGGATGGTTACGTCGAAGAGGCTGCCACCTTCGGTCTTGTCGATCGAGGGGTTCATCAAATGTAAGATGTAATGAGCGAAGTCGAGCACCGTGAATTTCATAAGTGTTTTAGCCAAGAGGGAAATGATCGAAGGTGGAGGGGTGCTCTGGCGGGGAAACGGACGAGAGGACCATGACCATCCTAATCCGCGAAGATTGAAGAAGAGATCGGAGGCATCGAGAAGGACATTTGCGACGGACAACGGCCGTTCGACTGGAGCATCTTGGCCTTCTGGCCACTCGTACTTCCTCAATGGTTTCTTGATGATGAAAGTCCATTCAAATGACCTTAATGCCATGTTTAACATTGCCGTCTATAACCCAAATTCTTAGAACTGCCCCAATAGGAAAAGGATTTCGCGCGCACAATAAACGAAACGTTCCAGAACGTGAGTCGTTCATCGCTCTGAAGCCCGGACCACTTGGCCACCGCCGCAGAAAAACTCAGTCCAACTGCGCACTTCCACGTCTGCCATACGATGAAAGGCAGTAACGAAAGCTTGAGTATGAAGGTGTTTGGGAGGATTGCGAGCACCGCCTGCACATAGACGCTCAGTAATACGGGAGCGAGAGTCGCTAGCGTTGCCGGCTGACGAAGAGTAGGATCTGGAAAGTCGGGAAACAAGAAAGACATTGGTGGGCAAATGGCAGTCGGTAGACAATAGTTGGACGGGATCTTAACGCTAAATGTAAATATATCCGAGCAATTCATCACACTACATTCAGCTGAAGGCGACCACCATGAGGTAGCCTTACTGATCGGGCATAAGCGGTGAATGTGGTGAGTGTACCGACCAAACCGTTTCGGGCATAGTAGGAAATCAAATATGAGAGGATCTACACCAATCTCGTCGCAAAAGCCGGCGCGACTGTCACTGAGAAGCGTTTACATGTCAAAAAATGGTTTAATTGCATTGCGGTCGAGTGTACTGCAGCACCCTAAATTAAATTTCCATTGAACCGTGCTCAGGCTGTCAGCTAGCTGAAGCGCCGGGGCTAAAGGTAAAAGATTAAAAGTGAAGTGAAACAAATAACCGCTATCGTTGACGTTAACGTAACATTTTTTGAGCCCCAATGTGACCTACTTACACGCGGCCGCTTTCCCGGCCTCGCGAAATTTCTGCATCTTCGATTCCAGTGTCATCATGTCATGTGGACGTCAAATACAGTGAGCTTGAAGAACCCCACTCTCCGTCAAATCGGCTACTTCGAAAATCCGAGTCTGCCATTGACCATTACTTACCATCCTTTCAACCTGACCGTTTTTGCCTTGTGTGGCTTCACAGGGGTTGCAGCTGCGCGGGCAAGGGACGGGAAATTACCATACAGTAGTACTGAGGGAAGTGTTGCGGTGACGTGATTAAGCTGCCGTCGGTGGCGAATTATAGTAACCCGAAATGGGAACCATGTGGTCTTTTCTTGCGGGCCGTTGCGGCGCTTTCCATGAACGTCGATGAAACGCGCAAGAAGCGAGTTTTCTGAAGAAATGAGCAATGTCCCAAAGTCGTGCAGTTCACTTTAAGGGTTGTCCGTCAGTTCTTGCGAATGAGAGGTTGGGGACATTTCCATGGCACGACTAGTGCCTCTTCGGCACCAATCTCTGTGATGTCCGCACTCTCACGTTCAACTCAGCCTGGTTTTGGTTAGCCTATGGAATATTGTAAAATCTGCTCACGTTGCAAAACACATTCCGACTTCATGCTCGAGCATCCGGGCTAGGGGGGTGCGTGGTGCGCCGTACCATAACTGCATACGACCGTAGATACTGCAGTAGTATGATGAAATCTGAGGAGAACAGAGCTCCAGGGTCAACTCAGGCAGACGAGGAGAAGGGGCGCTCGAGCCACGCTTGCGCTAACAAGTAGGATTTGGGAGAGGCCGCGCTCAACGCTGGTCTCAGGTGTGGGGAGGAGTCGGGGTCCACATGGGTGCGGACCCATGGCCATTTGTTTCACTTTCTTATCACCCTATGGGCTCGTTTTGTTTCATACTATCTAATTGCTGACCGATTACTTAAGCTACACGGCGGAAGCAGGTGACCTACAAAAACACGAGGTACCCATGCTGTCAGGCGGTCAGTGCGCCCTGAAACTGAACATTCAGGGCGCCTACACTTTCTTTCCATCGCGACGACCTTATGGACACAACATCAGACTCATATCGTGCGTAGCTCACTTGCGTGATTACTTACCCTTTCACTTTCAATGCCCAAGAGTCGTTTAATAACGCTCCGAGGTCCTGTTAACTTGTGGCCTATATAAGCACGATGTGCACAAAGCTGAATGACATTCTGATTGACTTGGACGTCGCCCCCTCTCGTGTGCCTCCTGCCTGACCTCCACATCCCTCACTCCACTCGTCTTGCCCTCTGCCAAGGTCCTCGACTCCCTCGCTCACTCGTTCCCTCTTCAACCATCTGTGCTGACCCTTTAGGGCTGCTGCTGCTAAGTCACATCTCTCTTTATAGTATACAGTATACCTATGGGTGCATCCCATTCCACCTACTTGGACCTCAAACTGTCTGATGGGCTGGCCCTCGGACATGTGCAAGCTATCCGGCAGATCTCTATCTCCTTCGGAGTGTTGGGGAAAGCTGGTCTGAGATGAGGCGAGGACTGTCCAGCACTATGAGGCCATGTGAACGCAAAAGACACCCTTTGAATGGGCGGAGACCAGAAAAACGGGTGGTTAACGGTGGATGGATAACCCTCCATTCAAAAGCCAATCTGGTTGACGGGTGAAATTAACCCTTCAGTAATTTTGGCCAAACAGTGGCCAAACAACAAAAAAGGGCAAAATAGCGGCGGATTTTCGGCCACTTAGACATAAATTTAAAGGGTTATGCCTTACCAGCTGCCAGGTGATTTTTGGCTCCTTGGAACTCCCTAGTGCAGGACACTTCCGAGTCCAGGTACTGGCCCTTTCAATGCGGCCCACGCCTCTGAAAAGAGAGAGTATCGGATCTATCTATTACATAGTTTACCACTTTCAGATTGGCATTTACCAGAGTCTCCTCTACTCCGGGGTACAACTTGACTGTTTCCCGATTAATGATAACAATGACAACCATGACGCCTCTCGGCGGTGGTGTGTGACCGCCACTAATCCCCACGATCGAAAGCGAAAGCGAAATAGTAGCCGTAATACCTTGGTTAAGTGGGCTAGTAGACAGCTTCGAGAAGACTAGGTGATTTCGGTAAATCAGAGAATTGGCACTGTGAGTCTTATAAACTATGATGCATGAATGAAGGGAGGATTGACGAAAGGAAAGGGCAGTAAATGGACGGCATCATAGTAGGAGCAAATGGTCACACAGGAAGGCCTCAAGAGTGCGATAGTCTCAGCACTCGGGCGTGTGCAAGCCTACCTTTTGTGATACTAAATACATGCAACCTAATATATGAGTGTGGTCCAAGGTCCATGGTCATGAAGGAATCGAAGAGAAACAAGAAGGGAGGGAATAGTCTAACTCCATCCATTTCTGTTAGTTTTCTGCTTCATGATGAGTCCATACCCAGGTAACACGTAGACGTGGAGTATCCCTTCAAACTCTATGTAGGTGCAATGTAGTCAATGGCGAATGAGAGATTCGTAGCATCTCTTCGACAGTAGTGACTAATCCGAGTCAGTGATTCGGCACTCTCCATCCCGTACATTTTGAATGCGTGGTCATGAATTGACGGGATCGTCACTTGCATTTGCTGAACAGGGAGATAGCGCCATTGATGATCATTTTGCCTGGTCGCAGGTAATCCGGAAGAAATTCGACTGCAACAATCCCGTGTCGCCCCCCTACTCCATCGACTAAAAGCGAACCCCACGAGAGCATCCATGCCATGGTCCACAGCCAACCACACCACCCTCGCACGGCCAACCCGGTCGCTCGTTGAAATGCGCTCTCCAAAATCATGCCGATACCCATGAGGAAGAAAAACCAAGCGGGGTCCCTCCACTCTGTTAAGGCCCCGGCTGACCACGGGCCCACAATGTGAATGAGAGTCGACGCCGCGAAGGCACCAATGAGCGCGCCCGGCCGTCCCAGGAGCGCGCCGCCTGGACGGGCACCGACCACGATGAAAAAGTGTCGGAAGAACTGGTGCCAGCGGACGCCCCAAAACTCTCGCAACGAGGTAGACATCCACGGTTGGCGGAAAAACGGAGGCCAGTGGGAGGCTGGCTGACGGAGGAGGATGCGTCCAATCAACATTGCGACATGGTACGTCGATTCGATGAGTCCATATGACCGGGAAAAGACTAAAAGCGTATGTGTGAAAGAGAGTATGCGTGCATTAACGGTGTTGTTTCCTATGGTCTTGTCGATCATGGGACTCGTCAGATGCAAGATGTGCTGTGACGTGTCGAGAACCGTGAATTTCAAGAGTGTTTTAGCCAAGATGGAAGCGATAGAGGGTGGAGCAGCGCTCTCTCGGGGAAACGGACGAGAGGACCATGACCATCCAATTCCGCGCTGATTGAAGAAAAGATCGAAGGCGTCGAGAAGGACATTTGTGACGGACAAAGGACGTTCGACTGGAGTATCTTGACCTTCTGGCCACTCGTATTTCCTCAGTGGCTTCTTGATGAAGGTTACTTCAAACGACCTCGCTGCCATGACCAACATTGCGATCTACAACTCTATGTCTCAGAATCCACCCACCGGGCGACTAATTTTTCTCTTTCAAATGCAGGAAATAACACCCACCGCAAACGGCGTGTTCCAGCCCACGAGCGGCTCGTGATTCTCAAATCCGAGCCATTTGGCCAACCCCATGGCGAAATTCAGTCCCACGGCGCAGCTCCACGCATGTCGTATGATGAAAGGCAACAGCGAAAGTTTGAGAATGAACGTATTTGGAAGGATTGCGAGCACGGCCTGTGCATAGACTCCGAGAAATACTGGAGCGACTGTTGCCAGCGTTGCCGGCTGACGAAGAGAAGGATCCGGAAGGTCAGGAAGAAAGAGTGGCATTGTGAGGGTCCAGGGGGAGGAATGTCGCCCGGAGCTGGCTGGACAATGCCTTCCCTTTGAGCATAAGTACCTCTGAGCAATCCATCATGCCACATTTGTACAAAAGTGAGGTCGCCTTATACGCGAGGCATGATCGGGCGTAAGCGGTGATGCAAAGATGAGTGTCCCGATCAAACCTCATGAGGGATAGTAACGTTCAAGAGGACCGACACCGTTTTTCCCACGATGCTTGTTTCCCTGCCGGCCACCTGCTAGCTACACAGAGAAGCACATACGACGGATAATTTTTTTGCCATATGGTTGAGTATAGTACTGCACCTATGGGAAATACCATTTCCATTGGACTGTGCTGTCAGCTGCTGAGGGTAAGATGATTAAACGTGACAAAACAAATGCCCACTCCAAGTCAAGACGGTGATGCATCACTCTTGGACGTCAAAGCCACTCTTCCCGAATGTCGGTCATTGACCACCGCTTATTCCATTTAGCACAGACGAAGTTCACCTTGGTAAGGATTTATGGTGACTTGTAGAAGCTGGACAAGCAAGGGACGGGAAACTGCAGTTGAGGCGAAGTGTTACTTAGCCAAACTGCCACTGCCGCCAGTCTGCCGCCGCGACTCGGCTCTAGCCGAAGTAAGAAGCACGTGATTTTAAAATTTCCATTTTGTTTGTTTGCCGTAGTGGTGGAACGCTTTCCTGAGGAGGTTAGTAATTAATGTGCAAATTTGTTGGATTTATCTTTCGGACAGTGATGGCGCTATTGACGAAAAAAAGTATCCGTGTCGTGCCTACGAATCAAACGAAAGTGAGCCCACAACAGCATTTAGTCCCATAAGGTAAAATCCTCCGTCGGGACGTACTGTAGGCTAACTCCGCCCCGTTGCCGATCGCCCACAGGTACACAATGTGAATGAGACCCGACACAGCAAAGGCGCGCATGACTGCACCAGGCCGTCCTAGGAGCACGCCGCTCGGACGCGCCTCAAATGGCGATTTAACTGGTACCAGCGGACGCGCCAGAAGTCCCGAATCGATCTCGCCATCCAAGGAAGGCGCAAGGGCGGAGGCCAGTGCGAGGCCAGCTGGCGGAAAAGAATACTTCCGACCAACACCATAGCATGGTATATCGACTCCATTTGTGCATATACGAACAGACCTCTGAGAAATGTGGTGAGCAGGACCGAGATCATGCCGCTTTCATGTGTGGAAAAAAGGGCAGACTTACGTCAAGGAGGCTACCGCCTCCTGTCTTGTTGATGTGAAGGTTCATCATTGGCAGATGCAGGATGTAGAGTGAAGTATCGAGCCAGGAGAATTTCAAGAGCTGAGGGAGATAGCGCCATCAATGAGCATTGTTCCTGGTCGCATGTGATCCGACTGCAAATATCCCTCCTCAGCCCCACGAGACCATCCACGCCATGGTCCAAAGTTAACGTACTACCCTCGCACGGGCATCCCAGTCACAGAGAAAATCGAAGATCTTTTGCTAAGATGGAAGGTGTCCACAGAGGCTATTCTACTTAATTACTGTAAGAGATTCCGGACTACAATTCACTTTTGTATGATGGGGGCTGGTTCACGCAACAACTGCCGAAATACCTTCATCCGAGTCGTTGTCATCGTTACCTTTTTTCCCTTGATCGGGAAAGATACAAAGTTATACAGTGCTGGACAGCAAAAGTCGACAAAAAATATAAGTGTTTTATTTTTATTCAAAACGCTCAGAAACGATGTTTTGATTTTTTGTGAGAAAAAAAAGTTGGCCAAACCCTAAATTTAGGGTTAGGCCCCTAAAAAGGGCGGAAATCGATTGTTTTCGCTATTCTGAACCTAATGCTGTACTCAGATATTGTTAAAATTATCTGTGGCGAGCTGCAGTAACCACGTGACAATGGGGTTAGGGGCCCCACGTGACACAATTTCCTCCGTGTGATTGTGTGATGGGAGATTATCAGTGCACATATGCATGCAAAACTGTTTCAGTCCCCTCAATTGTCAATGGAACTCAATGATATGTGGCAGTGAGATATATGTCAGTACATGAATGCCAGCCATTCCAACCCACCACAACCTGAGAAACACCCTTGCATGGGATCACAGCAGCCAACCAACAATTCGGAAATGCGAGGCCTCAAATGGGCGGCCCGGAAGCAGAAATCACACCGGAGGGTTGGTCAGCATGACTCAGCATCCATATTTAATTAAGTTCGA
>QFEY01002034.1:0-18466 GCA_003316435.1 Russula virescens | reverse complement strand
ACCTGTACCTGCACAACCTGTGATCAAAATACCACAGGTTGACCCCTACCCATGGCAATCCTTAGATAGCGGGCCAGTGTATGCGGTCACATCTGGCATAAAGTGTGCCAGGTATTGTACGAGGCCCAGGAACCTCTGGACATCTTTATGGTTCCTAGGCGTGTGCCATTCACAGATGCGTGCCATCTTGTCTGTATCCGCGTGTAAGCCACGGTCGTCTATTCGATGTCCGAGGCAGTCCATGCTTTCGGAATATAGGTCGCACTTCTTGCGTTCGAGAAAGAGGCAATTCTTGCGGAGCTTCTGGAAGACATACTCCAGGTGTTCCTCATGTTCGTGCAGTGTATTGCTGAAAATAAATAAGTTGTCGAGGTAGGTATACATGTATACACCTATCATGTCGTGAAAGATTGTGGTGACTAGCCGCAGGAAGGTTGCAGGGGCGTTGCAGTCGCCCTGCTGCATGACTTGGCTCTCATACGTCCCAAAGACCATTGTGAACACGGTCTTGTGGACGTCTTTTGGTTCGATGCGCACCTGCTCGTATGCGTTAGATAAGTCGATCTTTGATCAATATTTTGCTTTCGTGACATCCATTCGGATCTGGTCTTGATCTGGGAATGGGGTCACATCCTTGACTGTATTGTTGTTTCACTGATGGCAGTCTATGACAGTGTGTAATTTTCCCAATTTCTTCGGGATGCATAACATAGGTGCAGCTTGTGGTACCGCCTTCGGCATCCACCAGCCAGAGTCTGTGTAATGCCACAACTTCTCTTGGAGTTGCGGTCTCAGTGCTTCTGGACATTGGGGCAATCGGTGGTTATACCATTTGCCCTCGTTGATTAAGGGTATCCTATGATTGATCTCCCAAAGTGGAGGGAGTCCCGGCAGGACTCCGTTAAATATGTCTGCATACTCCACAAACCATCGTTCGCAAAGTTCTCTGTAATTGGTGGGCCGTTGGTGCTCCCTATCCCTTGCGCCGGTCACTGCTTTTGTGTCCATTGCCTGGACCCTCTTCTCCTCCCCCCCTTCTAGTAGGGAAGGCGTGCTCTTGCCCTTGCCGCGTTTGTGATCGTTGTGAAGGGGGCGCGCAGTCTGAGCAACGAGTCAATGTGGGGTGTCCATGGGAGGCCAGCCTTGGGCACCTGGTCCTCGTGTGCAGGCGGCTCGTTTGCCTGCGAGCATCAGGTCCTCCTGACCCACAGTCATGGTAGGAATGGCCTGATTCCGTGCGCTCAGGGCGTCACGGGCAAAGTCGAGCACCAGCCCGTGCTTGCGCATAAATGGGGTGCCGATAATCATGTCGTACCGATCAATGTTGACGACGTCGAGGTACACGTCGTCCTCACTTATAGGTCCCAGCTCGAGGCGGGTCCTTGCACCGAAATTGATCATGGATCAGCTGCCGACCGTTCCGAGCTGTAGTGCAACGGGGTTTTCTAGTTGCATAACGTTCAGATTCACTACCCTGGCGAAATCGTGTGTGATCGAGACAGTCGTGCTGCCGGAGTCCATCAATGCATAGGCCTCAAGGCCATTTACTCTAACGAGCATGGCCATACAGTGGCGGTCACATTTAGATTTCTGGGGGCATTCCCCTGTCTTATGGCGTTGCGCCGATCTGTATTCACGGTCGTGCATTGCATTCACATCGTCTCATGAAGTGGCAAGGTGCTCGATTGCTGTTGTGCTGAGACATACAGGTGTTGATTCATCCGACCTGTCATCAGGGTGTTGTAGTTTCGGCGTATTCCGAACAGCGGTTCCCACGTCTGCGTTCAACGAGCTGTCAGTCTGGTCTACGGCCTCGTCCGGTACAGTCCGGGTTTTTATCCCTTTCTCGGGCGTGTGATTGCCACTCCATAGTCGGTTTTCCAATGAGGCACATTTAGTCTGTAAGGATTGGCGCTGTTCGTCGATTACATAGGCCTCGTTGGCCAGTATTGTATTGTTGAGGCGCTCGTCGTTGAGGTCCTCTGTTAGCTCCTTGCATCTTTTGGATGCATGATCATTGAGATGACGTAGGGCTTCCAGTTGTACTGTCAATTGGTGATTCTGGCATTCTAGCGCCTCATTTATCGCACTCAAGGTTAAATTGTGTGCGTCTCCTGGAGATACCCGCTTTCCCTCATGAGCTAGGGTCCACCCAAGGTGGACAAGGTCCTGCTCGTACTTGTCACGCATTTTCCACGCAGAAGAATTCGTGTGTTCAATCGCATCCATTATCAAGGAATGCTCCTTGAATTTTGCGCAGGTCTCACAGTTGCATATGTGAGTTATCCCGTTGTACGGGTTGAACTCCATTGTATCATGGGGGAGCCATGGGGCACGTTTATATCTCTGCCTTATGGCTTCGCGGCGTGGCTGCCATGCCGCGTCCTTGAGCTGAGCAGGGCTATGGCTCATGCCCACTTCATCCTCATGCATGGCCCGGATGTATTTGGTATCGTCGTCCTCTGACAGCATTGCATAACCGTCGTACTCCTCGTAATACGACAGGTCATCTTCGCATTGCGATCCGTCGGGGTTCTCAACTAGAGCCAATTGCTCTTCATGTTTGTTGCTGGGATTTTCATCCTCAGCATCTGATTTGCTGGCCTCGGTCTGTGCTTCCAAGGCCTCAGCATCATCGGGTTGGTCTCCCTCCGACCAGTCATCAACTACCTGTGCTGTGAAAATCTGTCGCTGCGTGGGTTTTTTGTATTGCGGGCACTTCAGGTCGGACAATATGTGTCCAGCCTTGCCACATTTGTAGCAGGTCAGCGCCGAGGTGTCGCCCTTCGGTGCTGGTATCTTAGGGCTGGCCATGCCACTGCAGTTCTCCGCCACTGGTCTCAGCATGGCCCGTTGTGCTTGAGCATCTGTGGAGTTGGGTCTCCGCTTCTGCTGTTGCCTGGTTGTGTGATCGCGAGGGTGTCATCCGCCGTGAGGCTTATCCTGCCTTGACGGGTTGTGCAGTTGGGGTGCGTTGGTTCCTTGCGTCGGGGGCTTTTCCGAGCTATGCCCCATCCTTAGTGAGGTTAGTGTCTTTTCTAGGCGTCGAGCCTTGCGCACTATATCTTCGATTGAGCTATGCTCGGCGGATACGCTTTCATACAATGCAAGGTGTTGTCAGTACTCTGCTGGCAAGCCATTCAGCAGTCTCCTCTTAAAGGAGTATTCATCTGGGTATTGGGCCAGTCGTCCTGCCCATATGAGGAGTTCGCAGTGGAAGGCGGTAATGCCCTCTTCGTGTGAGAACTGAACTTGGGCGTATCGCCTTATGGCCTGTTGGGCTGTTGCCGTCGTTATAAATGAGCGGAAGAGCCCAATGACAACTGATTCGAATGTCCAATTGCGTATGATACGTGTTGGGCATTCCACTTCATGGCTGAACCAGTGCTGGGCCTTTCCTTTGAGGCATGTCCCTGTGATCAGGATCCTATCTGCATCCCTATCCACTCCCGTTAGGCGGTGGATCTTAAAGTGTCGCAGCAGGCCCTATAGCCAATTGTCCAGTACATCGAAGTCGTCTTCGCCTTCATAGGCATCTGGAAGCTTTGCTTGTAGTCCCTTAATTTCGGGGAGATCATCAGGTATTCCCATTAGGGAGTCCTGAATGTGCTGCCTTAGGGTTTCGATCATGTGTATCTCATGATCTGACTCGGGTTGCACTGGTATCGGTAGCACCATTTGTGCTACAGGTTGCCTTGCACTTTGCCTCAGTGGGGCTGTCGTTGCCGATCACTATGTCGATGGCGTGTGTCTGCATGCTGCCAGCACATGTTGGGGTGCCATTGGCACGGGCCGATTAAGTTGTTGCCGTCTCGGGGGTGCAATATGTGCAGTTTGCCGATTGGGTTGCTGTATTTGCGGCATAGACGTTGCCAGCTGTGCGGTTCGTGCCCTATTCGAGCATCGAGCGTAATCTTGGTCCAGCGTGTTTATCACTGGGCCTTGTTGTAATGGCTGTGCGATGTACGGTTCAGTCTCATCGCTGCTTGAATCGGCACTGTCGTCGCTTTGGACGGGCATGTTATCGTTGCTGTTGTCTGAATCAGACGGTTCTCCTCCTGGGTTTCCGCCACCCCTCCTTTGCCTTTGTAGGGGAGGACCTGAGGTTCTCGATCTGGGCTGTTTACTCGCCGCACGAGCCTTGGACTCTGCGATTTGTCTGGCTGCGTGCTTGTATAGCTCGCGGCTCCGGCGTTCATCCCTTTCGGACTGTGTGAGGATTTCCGTTGAGTCCCTCTCTTCGATCTTGACATGGATCGAAGGGGAAGAATCCAATTCTTCTGTCGCTTCCCTGGCCTGATGCATGGGTTGGGGTAATAGGAAATGCGTTTGTGCACTTTGACGGCGCTCATATTCGGCGGATCCTTCATTGGAACCGCGTTCTGCATATAGGGCTCGACTAGCCATGGCACATGGGGACGGGGTTAGGCGTTCCCTACTCTCGTTCTGTGCACGATAGCATTCGAGCATTTGGTGGATGCCCTAAAAGGCGTTTGCTGTGTCGGATGTGCGTGCTCGGAGATTGTTTGTCTCCTCCTGGTTTTCCTTGGATACGGCAGCCCAATATTTGACTGTCTCCTCGATCTGTCTCAGATCTATCTGAGCTTGGGTTCGCTGAGGGTGATTTCCTCTTTCACTCCAGTGTGAGGAGCTTGATCCTTCTGGGGGCGGGGTGTCAACTGCACACCCCTTTCCTTTGTCTACTCACGTACTGGTAGTAGGTGCGCTCACCAGACCTGTAGAGGGACCTGTGATGGGGGCAGTTGTGAATGACTGCTCATTATCAGTGTGTGGGGAGCCGAAGTTCTCGGGGTTGTCACTTATGGGTTCCTGCTCTTCGTGTATGCTGTATTCGGGAGGGTTGTCCATCTGATTTGGTCTTGCCTCCTCACTTAAGGTTTTGGCGATTGGTGTCAGTTGGCTTTCCTCAGAGGTTGCCATTCGTTCTTGGTGCGCTAGAGCACCTTCTTGTTCAGAAGGCGGCTGTCCCTCGCCAAGGATAGCCGCTCTAGCTTCGCACCTTTGGTTACGCCGTGCAAGGCGGGCTGCGTGGGCGCTTCGCACGGGGAAGTTGTCATTCGATGACATTGTAGTATGCTTTTTTGCAGGTGAAATAACGCTGCATTCACCAGTATTAGCAGCTTAACGTCACTTCACAATTTTCCTCTTGGAGGTTCAAAAAAGTGTAACACGCCGCTATTCGCAGGCGTGCTGGGTTGTAGTTTAGTTAGAGACAGTGGCTTCTTACAAGGGCTTCACACAGTAGAACCTGCCCAATGTGTGGTCTATTGCGAAGTCGCGTAGTAAAAAGTGTCTGCCTTTCCTTTCGGAAAAGGTGCTACATTTATACAATGTACTCTACTCAGGGTCTCGCCCTGCGAGCACCCTCGTTTCCTTGGCAATTTAGATTGCTTAATATAAGTACACTTGTTTCAGTGTTATTGCAGCGATGGGTTGCACTCTGATCGTGTGCAAGATCTGCATGATGGTGCACTCAATATGTGCGTGCCAAGGAGAACTACGGCGCCCGGACCAGTGGTCCCAGTCGGCCGTATATGTGAGCGGTTACATACATACCGCGTTGATGAGGTGTTTAGTACGCATCTAAGTGTATGCGCAGTATCAGAAGGCGCTAGTGGATGCCAGCGCCTTACAATAAATGATTCAATTGTGTTTAAGGATTGCCACGGGTGACACCATGGGTTATTTTTGGCACACCGTACCTGCCACCTGTCAAACCGTACCCGTGCAAATACCGTACCCACAGTTAGCAGGTTTACACCATGGTGTTCACAGAAAACCGCGGTGCTTTGACACCGCAGTATATTGTATTACAAGGATCAATATCTATAATTTGTTTATGTACAGATTTAGCTACTGGAGTCGATTTCGACAGAATTCAAACTACTATCTATGTCAATGATTACCTGCTTCCTTGGTGTCGGCATGTGCATTTGTGTTGTCGGCGTTCGCGTTGCGTTTGTGGTGTTCACGTTTGCATTTGCGCTGACAGGCAGCGTTCGCGCTGACTCATTGGCGTTGCGTTTGTATTTGCGCTTGCGGGCGGCGTTTGTGTTGAGTCGTTGGCGTTGCGCTGGCATGTGTTTTGGCGGCCTTTGCGTTTGGGTTCGAATTTCCCTTGGTTTCGTTTGCGTTGCGTTGCGGTCGTGTTGGCGTTGCGTACATGTTTGAGGTGTTCGCGTTTGGGCTCGAATTTGCTTGTTTGCGTTTGCGTGCATTGCGTTGCGTTAGTGTCAGCGTTGCGCTCGGTTTGAGGCGTTCGGGCTCGGGTTCAAATTCGCCTTGTTTGCGTTCGCGTGTGCGTTGCGTTGCGCTCGTATTTGAAGCGTTCGGGTTCGGGTTCAGTTTGGAATTGCGTTTGTGTTTGTGTTTGCGGTGCGTTGGTGTGTGCGTTGCATTGGTTCTGGCGTTGCGTAACTCGGGTTCGGGTTCGAATTTGCGCTTGCGTTGTGGCTTTGTGTAACTTACGCTTGCGGCGTTCGGGTTTGCACATTTGCGGCATTCGAGTTCGGGCGGCGTTTGCGTTTGCGGCGTTTGCATTGAGGTTGCGGCATTGGTACTATCGTGATCGCCCGCCATTGAAGGCCAGTGAGAAAACGTTCGAGTTGAGTTGACGCGTTGAGTTTCGATTCGAGTTTGGCTTTGTTTGGCCTCTCAAAACGGAATGAGAAAGCGCATGAGCACGCGAAACCGGTACGTCGGTGACACACCCGACAATATGAGGGCAAGAAAATGAGATAAATATTAATGTTGTTTAGGCAATGATGTGCCACGATGCGCTACTACACATGGCATAGTGTGCCAATGTGAGGTAGCCCAGGCAGAAATATGAGCAATGCCCATTGCTGCCAGGCTACTTGGCATCACCCGGAACCCGCGACCGGAATGGCCCGGTACCCGCAACTACGGGTTACAGGTACGGTATTACACAGTATTAGATTTGCTAATACCATACCTGTACCTGCACAACCTGTGATCAAAATACCACAGGTTAACCCTTACCCATGGCAATCCTTAATTGTGTTAATATAATTTGTAATGACAACAGGGTCCGCTTATTTGTCAATTTATAAGACATTAGTTGACCCATAAGTTGGGAATAAGTGGACTTGTCTTATCTGTCCTTGCCCGTCGTGTGTCATAACCAACCACCCGACATCGGGATTGCCCTGAATAAAAGACTTCAACCTCATGCTGTCGACACATTAACGAACCCTTTCGATCATGACATCTTTCATTATCAAGTCACAGGCTAGTCGGCCCGTCCCGGAGTTTTGGAGGAGAGACAAGGAATGTGCGTTCTGTCAGATAATTCGTCGTGCAGCGCATGCCCATCGTGTATATGAGGACCACCACGTCGTAGCTTTCCTCGATGAGTCATCATAGCCCCGTCATTCTTGGACGGAGGCATGGTAAAACACAACTCCACTCGTAGATATTCTACCACTTCGCCCAGGGCACACACTCGTCGTACCCAAGGTACATTGTTTGCGAGTTTCAGAACTTCCTCCGGAATATGCGGCATCCGTTGGGTAGCTATATCTAAGATATCCGACGCGTTGACGAAAGGTATGCTCTCCGAAATCATGTTTCCGAGTACCCGAAGTTATGCTCACGATATTCGGGACTTGTAGCTGTCGACAACACGGCACTGAACGTTGTTTGCAACCAAGAGTATGCGCAGGTTGTTCCACACGTGCGCCCCCATACGCCTTTACGTTGTCGCATACGGTCTTATTACCAACAGGTTCACTATCACATAATTCCTGCCCCGAGGTTTAGCACATTGCTGATTGGCTTGGGTTCAGGAGACCTGAATCAAAATCAGCCCCCTACAGCAAAGGACATACACCGACAGGAATACGAGTCGCGCGACAGCCTCGACGAGGACGATGCACATGCGTTGGTAGAGAGGATAAAGGTATATCTATAAACGGCTACGACCAGCACCGACCTCCGCCCCTCATACCCTATGTATTACGTTGCGATTTTTGGTCGCGTGCTGTACAATACCCGCCCGTTGCATGGTCTGTCCTGTCATTAACCCTAGTTCACTGCGCAACTCAAGAGCATCCTATCATCTCCAATAATAATGCGTGCCTCGGATATTGTCTGCCACCATTATCGTCAGTTGTGTTAGAATTTTATATTCACTTTGTGAGGTGAATTATTACGGTAATTAATAATATCCTCGCCGGAAACCGGCCCGGTCCCTACGAGTTCGAACTCCGAGCGAGCGACACCCGTGACTGACACCCGCCTTGACGTTGTACTCATTCGCGATGAGTTCACAGAGTTGGAAGCTCAAGTACAAGAATGGCTACGCGTCGACCAAGTGGGTCTTAATGACATGCTGACGTCATGATTATATCCCACCATTAAATTGCTGACGTTAAGAATCCTGACACCAAACGGGAGATTTCGGATTTATGGACTGCCGGACACATTGACGAATTAAGGAAAAGGCTAGGGTATGCCCAACATGTGGTATATCCTGTGAATCCATGTGAATTCTCTGTCAGGTCTCGCATAGAGTTTGGAACTGCAGGTCTAATCGGGTTCGAAAACATATTCGTTAAGGCACTAATCGTCATCGCACTTACCTAGGTCTTCGTGGTCGGATGGAGGCTGGCTGGTCGTGCATGAATGACTTGATTGTCATACAGGCCTCGCAGGTCCGTGGAATCGAATTATCCTGGTAGTGTCAATCGAGGAGAACCAAGCGGTGTGATGGTCTAGGGCCTTTGTGCTTACATCCTTGCGCATGTTGACAACGCTCGGAATCGCGGAGCAGTCATTGGATATGACCATAGGCACAACTCTGAAAGGTGGGCGCGGCTGACCGCGGCCGCGTTCGTCGATAAAGGTGTCAAGACCTATCTTTATCGCGACCTCGTTCACACCCCGATGCGAGTTATGTACTTAGGGCGTGCCGCTCGAGTTGCTGAATCAGATCTAGGGTCCCTTTTGGCGTGAAGAGATTGAACGCTGCATGTGGGGTTATGATTACAGGTACTTATGTTGGGCCTTGCATCCATATCATACTGATGGAATCACCGCTCCCAGCCAGTCATAATCCTAAGGTAATATCTATCTTCTCTCGTGCGCGACAGTATACTTACTGTATGAGACCATAGCATGACAATGGTTATAAGGTAAGCTGATACCGGCGGCATCTTTCAGCAGGACACTCACCATGCCAGTGTTAGGTGTACTGGGAGAATGGGGTCCAGGTATGGCTGTCATGGACCACGGAAGCCACAATTTTGAACCTACGCATTGTTCAGATTATCAGTCCGCACGATTCAGGCATCTCAGAGTCCATCCTTGTCAATCTAGAACCGAAGAGGTGGGACGCGGACTCCGTACTTATGGACCCATTATGTATCGATCGTACCCGTGAGATGCTCGAAGGTTATTTCGATCACATAGCCTCTCTCACTCAACACAAGTAAGGAGAAAACGATGGGTTTCCTTCACGAAGCGCTGAAACTTCACATCCTCTAGAGCTCTCAATCAATCGACAAGCATCAAGTTTGTCAACACTTCAATGCACGGGGTCAGCCATGTGCTCCTCAGCCGAGGCTTCGAGAGCTTTGGCTTCAAGCCGTTCATTCCCGTGAAAGAACAGCAGAATCCTGATCCAGAATTCCCTACCGTCAAATTTCCGAATCCAGAAGACGCAGGTATGTCCCATACTTTACCCACCCGAGAAGATCCTACAATTAGCGACCCGACTCTAGGAGCCTTGGTGAATCGTAAACTCACATTTTGAGGCACTGTGCTAAAGCGCAAGAAAAGGATCTCGCTCTTCGTACCGCCGAGGCAACGGGCGCGACATACGTTCTCGCGCAGGATCCTGACGCAGATAGATTCTCTGCCGCAGAAAGAAGGTATGTTTGTTCGTGGTAACATCCAGCTCGGTCTTGGTAACCCGTGGTTTTTGTAACAGGATTGATGAGACATGGGTAATGTTCACCGGAGACCAGCTAGGAGCTCTTTTTGCAGGAAGAATACTAGACCAGTACAAGGCGTCGAGTAAACTGCTAGGTAGGTCATAACCCTTTTCTCTCTGGAACGTAACGCCAATTCGTATTTGGCCACAAAATGGTATAGATAAACTTTCCATGGTGGCGTCCACCGTGAGCTCCAAGATGATTGAAGCCATGGCAGCGGTCGAAGGATTCAATTTCGCAGAGTGCCTCACTGGTTCGTATTCGTCGTTGTTGTCACCTTTGTGGTTCATCACCGGCGCTTAGGTTTCAAGTACATCGGCAACGCCGCTTTGGCTCTGGTTGAGCAGGGATTTGAAGTTCCGTTTGGGTATGAAGAAGCTATTGGATTCATGATCGGGTCCGAGATTCGCGATAAGGATGGTGTCGCAGCCGCGGTATGGTCCTGCTCTACGTCGTGCTCTGGAGAGGACACTGACAGTTCTCAGGTTTTCTTCGCTGAGCTGGTTGCGTCGCTACATAGAGAGGGAAAGACGGCGAGTGGATTCCTTCAGGAGTTGTATGACAGGTGCATATGTCGTAACGTTGTACGCGGTGCCATCTACTTTTGCCAATCCTGTGCGTGCGTTACTAGATACGGGTACTTCGAAGTAGGTTGCTTCCGTGCAAATCAGTCTAACGCGTCTAATTTGCTTTCAGACAAACAATCGTTACTTCCGTTGCGACGATCCCCTGATCATCGACCGGATCTTCGCACGACTTCGGTCTTATGATGGACACGTTAGTTCTACATTTGGACCTTAATTCCTCGCCCGAATTAGTGAAACGTTCGTTCAAAGGGCCCGAGCAGCAGGCCAAATTATCCCAAATCTATCGCCTGTTTGGAGGTAACCAGCATCGTAGACTTGACCCTGGGCTACGATAGTACAAACCCACCCACGTACAAACCTAAATTACCGCTATCATCGGGCCACATGATACAATTCCGAGCAGCTTCGAAGGATGGACTCAAGATCGTGTTGACAATAAGGACAAGCGGAACGGAGCCAAAGGTACGTATGAGACATGTCGCAAGGAGTGTAGCTCGATATCAGCTTTCGACAGATCAAGTACTACTTGGAAGGGAGTGGTCATGGTCGTGGTGCGGTCCAGAACGTGTTGAGGGAGGTGGTGAGAGAATTAAGTGACGAGTGGATGCAGGTGAGCCTCAACAAGTTAGGGCGTCCATAGTGACGGTAGAAGTAGTAACGAAACCAATCCGAAACAAGTCATGCGGATCGTGCCTTTCTCTGCTCGTTTAGTTCTTTTGCGTGTTCCCATCCTTCAACGGTGACGCTACTTTCCTGCTTGCCAGTGGTGAGACCAATCAGCCTAATGGAGTGTCGTCAATATTAATGTAAGCGCGTGTCGCGGATATGAATTTATGTAAGTGAGCGAATCGGGCAACTGCAGTTGTCTGTTTCAGGTCTTCGGTCTTCGGTCTTCGGGCGAAGTGGCATAAGCCAGGACACGATTCGCGACCCCCACGTCCCAACGACACCTCGGAAGAGAGTACGCTAAACTCGCAATCGGAATATTCTACCTCCACTTCCTCCCCGTCTTCGTCTGGCCATATTTTCAGTAACGCCGGCGAAGGCCTCGAGCATGCACAATCCATTATCTGACGGTGGTCCGAGCAAAACTCAATTGCATTGCACCAGCGTACAGGTATTCTTGTTGCTCGTATGACTGCTTGCTTCACTCGCCTCGGGGAGAGATTAATAGAGTAACTGGCTACGACGAAATCGAGGCTCTGAAGCGACAAGTCGTCTCACAAGGTATGTCTGGGTTCCGCTCTCAGATACATAGAGGCTCGCATTTCTTCCTCGAGGAAGGCCGCACGCGATGCGAAGGTGGCTTACGAAGAAAGTGTACAAAAACGCTCCGACTCGCAGCACGAAGTCAATAGCCTTCTGGAACGCAAGTCCATGTGGAAAGACGCGGACGTTTCGCGGTTCACGGCGTTGGTGAGGCAGGACCACGCGCTCGAGCAAGAGGAGGCACGGGCAAAGGCCGCCGTCGCGCAGACGGAGGACGAGGTGGAGCGCGCGTTCAGCGCGCTGATGTGCACCATTCTCGTGAGGTATCACGAAGAGCAAATATGGTCGGACAAGATACGCAGCGTGTCGACGTACGAGCAGCTCGGCGTGAACGTGTTCGTGTTCGTCCTCGCTATCATCCTCGTCGAGCCGTGGAAGCGCCGTCGACTCATGCAGGCTTTCGAGCGGAAAGTTCAGGAGATGGAGGCGGCGAATATGGTCACGGGTGGCCGAGGGCATGGATGTCCTGAAGAGCCGGCTGGAGGCGCAGGATCGAATACTTGCTCGGCTCGCGGAGGGCGCGAGCACGCTGCCACCCACTCTGGTGTCGTCGCAGGAAGAGAGGGAGGGTCCGGCGGGGGATACTGGTGATAGCAGGCGTTCGGAGGTGGTGTTTGCTGGGATCACTCTCGCACGCTAGGACGCGAAGCTGATTGTGGCATCCGTATATGCTGGTGTACTACAGTAGCGTGGGTCCTCCGAGGCTGGGTGGGCCTTTGACAATCTGGCGTGAGTGCCTCTAATCCTCTTGTCTCAGCCTGTCGCTCCACCTGCACAGGGAGGGTCTCCACTGTAGTAGTGTAGCGTACTATAGACGTTTTTCTGCTATGAATGGCCGCTGAGCAAGCCCGCCCGTCGGTGACCGTGTCACGCATTTCACCGTTTGTAAGTGTCATGACCAACCACCTGACGATCGGGGATTGCCCTGGATACAAAGACCTCAACCCCATCGTGCGGTCGACACCGTGACGTTGATAAATCTGCTTGGTCGTGACACTCTTGCGAGTCAGCCCATGTTTTGGGGGAGAAACGGGGAATATGTTCTGCTTCGTCTCAGATAATCCATCGTGCAGCGTACGCCTCTTCTATATTATACAAGGGCAACGACGTCATAACTTTTCTTGGTGAGTGCTCACTGTCCTATTATGCCTAGACGGCGTCATGCTATTGATGCTAAAGCCACTTCGCTCCGGACACAAACTCATCGTACCAAAAAATACATTGTTCGCGGGTTTTGGTATTCCCTCCGGATTATGCGGCCTACGTTGTGGTAGCCGTACCCAGAATATCCAATGCATCGACAAATGGCGCGCTTTGTCGGATCGTTTTTCCGAATACCCGCAGTCACACTCGAATCTTCAGAGACTTTGTAGCTGTCGACAACATGACACTTAACGTTGTTTGGGACCAAGGGTACGTGCAGGTGGTCTACATCATGCATCCCATTTTGTTTTACATCCTTATGAGCAATCCCATCACTGCCAGCTGCTCTCTGGCGGCTCCAAGCACATACCCAGCGTAGTAAGGGCGCCGATCTACTACCGACCGAAGCAACGTCGCGAGTGTCGTGAGTGCTCCAAACTTGAATAGGCTTTGGGTTTCATCACTTATAGCAACCCAGATCAAGATCACCTGGATATTGCTGAGCATCTGAGGGGCGCCAGTGGCGACGTTCAGGAAGATGGACATTGTGCTCAGAGAAAGTGATCATTTCCCGTTAGGACTCCGCAGACCCAGATCAACAGACGGATCGTCCTCACTTTTTTTTTTTTTTTTTTTTTTTTTTTTTTTTTTTTTGGTGAGAAAGGCAAATATATTGCGAGAGATCACAGGACAGTGTCAACCACTAGGGCTTAGGTTATGTCAAGGTAAAAGAGATAGGTAGGAAGGAAGCCGAGTAGTAGAGTAAGGAATTAAGTACGATGCGTGTGTCGCAGGGCAGTCAAGGTGGGTCCGGTCTCGGAAGGGGTCAAGCAAAAGCCTTACCACGATACAACAAAGTCGCAAATGCTAATCCTCCACTGAAGGAGGATAGTACGTCAGCAGTGGAGCATGTGCCTATAAGGTCACCTTTCAGTTCCCAATCACGGTCACATTCCTCAAGGTAGTGTTCCAAACCCCACAAGGCGTCGCAACCCGGCTCCGGGCATGTGCATATGTCAGGGGCGTTAGTCCAGAAACGTACTGAGTACTCGCCATGAAAGGCGTGGCCAGTGATAAGTTGGAAAGCCGTGGCTTGGACTTTGCGCTTACGCAAGGCCAGAACACCTTTGACCCAAGGGTGGAGTGACGAGGTTGGTGGGTCGGTGAACGGCTGGAACTGCACGCGCCTGTCGTCCCTATCCAGTCCCTTGTGGTGTGTTTGCCATTCTGCCATCATGATGGATTTGGTGTCGTGGAAGAAAGTGTGTGGGGAGGAGGCCCAAAGGGAGGCGTAGGTGGTGTAAGAGGGTAAGTGCCACCCATGGCCATGCCAACGCCACTTGTGGTTGTACCAATGACATGTGATGGAGCAAGATGGGGGAAGGTCAGAGAGAGCGTTGTGGAATGCATGGGAGAAGGGTAGGGTGGGACCGGTGTGGAGGGAGTTGTGCCAGGCTGGAAAGGAGCCGTCAGAGTAGAGAAAATCAACCGAAGTTGAGTCTCGGTCCAGGCGACGCACTGTGTGAGACGCAGCAAGCAACAGTGCTATACGGCGTGAGGGGCCTAAGCAAAAGTCAGCAATGTGGAGATGTGAATGTATGAAAATGCCGTAGAAGCTAATGTAAACGAGTGATAGTTTGTGGCGTGTGGCAAAAAGAACGATTTTTGTGTTAGTGAGTGATTTAAGTGCAAGGAGTGCGTGTTTCGTAGGAGCGGTAGGTAAGTGTACAGTACAGTTCGGGACAGTCCATGTGGTAATAGCAGGGTGAGGAGGAGGGACGTAGGCCGGAGGTGGGAGAAAAGAAGGTAAGGGAAGAAGAGCACGTATGGGGAGTTGTCCCAGGCGACGCCAGCGCAGGTGGGACTGTGTGGGAAGCCTCAGAGTACGGAGGAAGGCCTGCCGGGCAAACTTCTGTAGTCTGAACTCGATGGGAGGGATGGCGACAAGAGACATGACTAAGTCGGTAGGCGTGGTGCGGAAGATGCCCGCGAGCTTTATGCATGCGAGGTTTTGGGTGGTCTGAAGGATGGTGATGAGACCCTTCTGTCGTGTGCCGGTGAACCAGACCTCGGAGCCGTAGGTCAACGTAGGCACTATGATCCCCAGGAAGATGGTCCGCCACATAGGGAGGGTGATCCCTCTGACCGAGGAGCCCAACACCCCTAGGGATGCAATAGAGCTCTTGGCCCGCGTAGCCATGATAGTGACATGTTGGGTCCAATTGAGGGTAGGGGTGAAGTAAACCCCCAAGTAGCGTAAAACGTTGGGTGGGCACAGGTGGATGATGGAGCCGTCGGTACGACAAATGTCGAATGCATGGGGTTTGGGTCTGTGACGTAGGATGGAGGGCCGTGGGCGATGGAAGAACATGGCCTCCGTCTTGGCGTGATCGACTGAGAGTCCGAAGGCAGTGAGCCAGTCCAAGATCCAGCAGAACAGGGAACTGGCTTTGCCAACGGCAGACCGAAAAGTGGGTGCGGTCACGTAGATGGCTCCATCATCGACGTAGAGGGAGAGCGTGCCTTCATCCCAAGTACGTGCGAGGTGGAGGAGAGGGCAGGTGTAGAGGGCAGAGAGGATAGGGGAAAGAGGTGAACCCTGAGGGACACCCACGCCGGGTAGGAAACCGTCACCAGTGTACGAACCAAGAGACAGGCGCACTGTTCTCGAGGTCATAAACTTGTGTACCCACTCCGTCAGAGTGGGGTCGAAGCCCAGGTGAGTCATGGTGGTCCTCATCGTCTCGGGGTGAAGGGAATCAAAGAAACCCGAGATGTCAAAGAGGATTACCAGGCCCACCTCGCCCGAGGCAAGGGAGGTTTCAATACGATGGCGTAAGACGGTGGCAGCGTCGGGTGCGGAGTGGCAGCGTTGAGCGAACTGGTCGGCAGTGAGGAGGTTCAACCTCGTGCAATCGGACACGATGCGATTCACAAGCACTTTTTCAAGTGTCTTGCCTGTGCAGTCAAGGAGGGAGATGGGTCGGTGCGCTTTTGGTAGGGAATAGTCGGGTTTAGGATCGTCCTCACTTGCCAGCAGGAAGACGACAGAGGGTTGTCTTCTGTCATATAGCAGACGACCTGCGAAAGAGGCGGGAGAAGGGGTTACGTTGGACAGTTGGACGTGGCTTCACGGGGCTTTGAAGACTGGGCGATTAGAGCACCATACGTCGAGTCTGCGACGACGATGGCCAGGCTAAGAAGTCCTCGAGAAGAGTCACGTCCGCCTCCACGCGCGCAACCTTGACTTCGCTACAGTCCATAGGGAAGCTGTCAGCAGCTACGTTATTATTTCTAATAACACATTCTACCCACTATCTAGCCAGGCTCAACTTGACCCTATGATAGAGGTCAACCAGGCTTATCACCGTTGGTGACGGTTGATCGTGAGGATATTGCTTGCAGCTTTGAAAACACATCGAGGACGAACTCACCTTCACTAACCATGACAGTTATGTTCTCCGTAGTTTTGAACGCCGTTCTACGAACCTGCCTTCCGGTGGTTTGTGGTCTGTCGATTGTGGAATCGAACGACTGGTTCCGAGCCCGGGCAAACGTAAGGCGGAGTGAGTATTCCAGGTCAAGTTGTGTCCTAACGGTGCTGTGACGAAGTGTTACCGTTAGGTCTTGTAAACTGACACATTCAAACAGGAGAAGACACGGAGGCGTGGGCAAAGTGCAAACGAAGGATGACGAGGTGAAGTGCGAATCCAACGTGCTGATGTGCGTCATTCTCACGCGACACCACAAGCAATTTGACCGGATAAGATCTGCAGCTCGTTGACATACGGACGGCTAGGCGCGGCGTGACCAGGATTAAGGGCGAGAACTGGGGGTCATAGACGTCGGTAGAGTCTGACGTTTGGATAGTGTTGGGATGGGGCAGGGCGTGTTAATGAGGACTCACGGGGGATTATCCTGGGGCGCTGAGTTGACTATGATTGGGAGGCCTTCCATAGCAAAGGGTAAGGGAAGAGTGAGGAGAAGGGAGGAAGGCCGCAAGGCTAACAGTGAACGCGATTACTAGTAGGGCTCTCGGGGCTAGTACTAGTACTGTAACGGGAGATTGGCGATGCTCTACTGCGGGGATTCTTGAGAATCAAATCTGACACACGATTCGTAAGCTTCTGTAGAAGCCAGAAGACAGCCAGTGGAGCACGACCCGACGATGAAATGACCGAAAACAGGAAGGGTCTGGGCAACCCCAGCAGGTGCGAGACACCGTTTCGGTGACCTTGATGATGAGGTGGCGAAGAGGATGGCAGGGATGCCTATGGGACAGTGGTGATACCGCACTGGCGTGAGGCTCTTTCTCCAGTCGAATAAGCCACCGATGCAATGCTGGCCTCGGCCATATGGACACTTGTAGTTGGTCAGTCATATCGGATCGTTGTAGACTTGTAGTATATCGTATCCATCACAATCTCGTATCGATCCGAGATACTACTCGGAACGACCACGTTCCCAGTCAGCTGGTATTTGCACGTGTTTGTAGGACATTGCCAGGCCAGATAACGACATAAACCATAAGTATCGGTCTCACGCCCGTCAACCCCCACGCGTATACAACCCCTTCACAAAGCACTTTGGTGCTATGGCTGCGGAGCAGAATCCTTCTCGAGTCCAGCAAAGTCTTCCTCAAGTCCAGCAGAGCCTCCCCCGGGTCCCACATGTACAGTTCCGAGTCCTTGTGATCGGAAGGGCAAATGCAGGGAAGACATCCATCCTGCAAAGAGTGTGCGACACTACCGAGAGTCCGGAGGTCTACAGGCGTGGGCCAAATGGAACTCGCGAAAAGGTATGTTCTCGTTTCTAATGGAACACGCGCTCTCATCGTCTAGCCAGATTCTTCAACTCGGCGTTACGACAGAGGTTGGGCATCCTTATTGTCCTTGATGACCGCTGATCGTGAGGGTCCTATTTATGGCAGCGTGGTGAGCATGACATCGAGGATGAGCTCGTCTTCACAAATCATTCCGGTTATGTTTTCCATGACTCTCGCGGATTCGAATCTGGTGATAAATATGAGCTGAAGATCGTGCAAGACTTTGTCCGCAGTAGGTCGAGCGAGGGGCTATTGAAGAATAGATTGCATGCAATATGGTTTGTTCTTATGAGTATGCACGGCTGCACATTCAGCAGGTTTGCCTGTCAGGTACTGCATTCCAATGGACAACACTCGGCCGTCGCTGGATTTAAAGTATTTTGAGGAAGTTTGCCCAGATAAGAATGGTACGTCGAAATGCGAGGTCATGAACTAGAGTTTACGTGTGGAATATTTCAAGTGCCTGTAATAGCGGTATTCACGAAGTATGACCAGTTCAAGCGCGACGTCCGGATCAAGCTGGAGGATTTGGGTCGTAATCCAAGAAAGGATCTCGAAAATGAAGCAGAAACCCTATTCAGACAACATTATCTGGCTGGCCTTAGGAGACCTCCACCGTTCGTACGTTTGGAGAGTGAGGGCTTTCTCCTCAACTATCAGTTCTG
>QFEY01002033.1:0-11216 GCA_003316435.1 Russula virescens | reverse complement strand
ACTTTGAGTCGGTCTGGGAACGAGCATTTTATTTATCGATTTCGGTAGAGGCGGCTGCTGCGGAGCACCTATTGGTCACTGCCCGTCCTGCCCGAGATAGCTTCAAGCACCGCCGCGCTGCGCTAACCAGTACAGGCGCGGAAAATTTGTCATCTCGCTTACTCATGTATGAGCCGAACAGAGATCTGACCGCATGTGGGACATGTGATCTCATACGTAGTGCTGGTTCGTAGTGCTGTTAGGTCGCCGACATTAGATTGTATTGATGGATACAGGAAGCCAGAAATCAAAGTGCAGGAATGAGGACTAGCTGGTACGGCATGCCGGCCCTTTGGGAGACTGGACTCTCGGAAGACGCGGGATGAAAATTTCGATGAAATCGATCGGGGACCTCACGACTGCAATGTGCACCGAGTGACCTAAAATTATGCATCTTGACGAGATTATATTGCGTCGTGAGGGAGAGAGCGAGGGCGTGGAGCAAACATTGTCCCTTTGCGATTTCCTCATCAGTACGTGCCGGGCCTTGTCGCGCACTTGGCCACATCGGCCGTATAGTTGCCATATATTACACTCATTTTTCCTGCCTTTGTTGCACCGATATTTCTCCGTTCTTTATCGCATTTAAGACACTCTTATATGTGGTTTCGTGCCCCTCAGTCTGGTATTTATTTGTGCGCGCTATACGGAGATTGGGCTTGATACTTTATAGATATTGGCCGCGCGCATGCTTTACTTTTATCTCACAGACTCAAATATAGCTCTCTTACCCAGACACATTGTAAAACATCTATTTCACGAGGAGACACATTGAAGGACACACAGAGAGCTACTCTATGGACGAAACGGGTGCAGTTTCTGATGCTTCTAGCATAACACGTCGCAGACTTGGGAAAAGAAGGCATACACTTATTCCTCCTAAGAACCTACGTGGATATATCTCGAAAGTACTTTGAGAGTTGAGGCTTTTCTGATGCTTCTCGCACCTGTGCGAGCCACTCCTCACATTCCTCGGTCTTCCCCTGAGATAGAACGTTAGGAGCTTTATAATGACCAGATATGAGTGCTTAATACCACGACAAGGCCCAAGACTTCGTGGATATCTTCTAATACCGCACTCATTGACCGCAATATATTCAACTCGGAGTCTGACTGCTCGCGTTCTGGGGCGGTGTTCAGAGGCAGTCCCCCAGGCGCCAGATCCGTAGTCTTCATATGGCAGTCACAAGGACAGTCGGGCCGTTCGACTGCCTTTTCCAAGTGTCCTTTCAAAAGCGACAGTCTGCGGTGGACGACTCCCTTGATAGCGTGGCTGAGTGCGGTTGCCGTGAGCAGCGAGACAGGAAAACGCAGCATACTCGGCCCTAATAATCTAAGCGGGACGACCGGGTATAGCCGAGTAGGATGCACATACAATGAGCGGCAGCGATGAGCAGCTTCCAGGTTTCGTTTAGTACGTCTTGCCACGCACGCTCAGATCCCAGGGCGTGGCGTAGCGTTGGAAGCACAAGAGGCAATTCTTCAAGGAATTCTTGAGGAGTTGGCAACAAGAGGTTGTATGAGAAGTGACTGAGTAACCTGCGCTGAGCCAACTGAAGAGTGTCAGGAAATGGCTAATCTTTTCCCAAGTTACACACCTCAAGATCTTCAAAACGAATTTCGTGGTGCGCCAGAGCCAAGAAATGATGCCCGAAGATAGGCTTCAAGGGAGGGTAGCTGTCTCGATGCATCTGCGTTTAAAGGCCTTTTAATTGGATAAAGCGGTGGTGAAATGGTATCCTCTAAACCTTCACAGCGAGAGCAATCGCAGCGACGGCATAGTCCCAGATAACCATGTTTTCACCTCCCTTCGGCACCTTGTAAAGACTTGTATCTGATTGATCTACCTTCCTGCTGACCTCGGAGCCCTTGACTTGATGGAAGAAAAACAATGAAAATATTAATGCAGCAAGAAATCGTGAATCATGGTGGACAGTCAGCTGTTCGTGTAAATCATGGGAATATGCCCTTCCCCTGATCGACGAGTCTGTCGGAGAGCCCAACGGTGGCTCAACCTGCGTTCAGAGGAAGGTTAGCACTGCGTGTGACAATTGAGTAAGCATAGCAGATACGTTGAGGATCCACGCCATAACCTCTGGGCAGAAGGTATCCTTCAAAGCGAGATCCAGATCCACGAAGGAATTGAGACCTTGTCTTTGGGGGTGCCGAGCCTCCTTCCTAAGCAGCGACATGAGGCGAGCTTCCGCCGCGTCATCACTACTCCAGAAGGCGCGCGGAATATCGACTTTTGGAAAGTCTCTAAGGTCGAGGATTGGAACTGGACCAGGGGGCGTCGCTATTTCAGTAGGCGCGTAGGAAAAGTCCGATTCAAGAGCAGAACGGGCACGTGAGAGTGCGAGGATTTTAAAACTCTGTCCATCCTGGGACAAAGACGGAGGTGGTGAAGGATACTGCACCCCTTTGCTTGTAAGATGCCTAGCGCTGAGGTCGGAGCATTGGTTCGTCATGAAGGATGATGGTTCCGAGTGAATCAACTTGGTTTCTGAAACAACCGGAGAGCCCGTACGAGATACCACAGATGACTGTGAGACATCCAAAGAGACATGCTTCCGTTTCTTGAGGGGTGGATAGACCTTTGAACAGGGTAATAGCACAGGTGAAGCAACATCCGATGCAGACAAATAAGAATCCTTTCGTTTGTTTCTCCCGGAATCGTGACCAGCCTGAGCTTCGTAAGACGCGGTCGCGAGCGTATTATCATCGGATATGCCACCAGCGAGCGATGAAGACCTCTGGAATCTCTGTAGAGGCAAAGCCGAGAAGCGAGAATCGTGCTCTGCTAGACCATGCGCTGACACAGTGACCTTGTCATAAGCCATGGAGTCCATTTGAGATACGGAAACAGGGATTTCCTCCAGCAAATCAAGTTGTATACGCGTATTCTCGCTAGATCTAGGTTTGAATCGCTGGTTTGTAGCCCGCTGCAAGAGATAGTCCAGGCGACGAGCAAAGGTATTATGATCAGAGGTCGGTTTGAAGAGCGGTGTCACATTTCTACATCGAAGATGGTCAGAGCTCGTAGTATGAAAAGAGGGTGATCCTTTTGTATTAAATCTGCAGGGAGAACTAGATGTGGTAAAAGAAAGGTCTGGCGTGCTCGTGGTTGGTACGGGCTCTCCAGAACGTTCATCAGATGGAGCACTGGACTGAGAAAGGACCCCGCTTTCTTGATATAAACTTCGTTCTTCTGGACCGGTTTCGTCGGAGGGTATCATATTTGAGTCAGAGTACGCCCCATTTATGCGTGCGGGGAGAGATGGAAAGGCACAGAGGCGGTCATCGGGCACCAGCTCAAAACCAGACATGCCAATGAGTGCCTATATGCGAGCCCTATATGCAAAAGAAAGGTTGAGATGACTCGGAGAAATTGACCAAGTCAAGGCCCGGGCCAAATACAGCTGGTGCGTATGGTGATAGAAGGAGGACAGAGGATGTGTGTTTACTTTCTTTTTTTCACTCGAGTTTTCTCCTGGTCGTGCCGTCGTGGGGTTCTTGTGTGGGAGAGCGAGCAGAGACGTTTGACTCGGAGTTCTCCGCATTGTACCGTAATATGTTATGTGGTAATATTTAGAATCAATTGCTTATTCCACTCCCGCGTAGGCATAAGATTGGGGTTGACTTCTTTATCACAGCAGCGATATTTTGCTCGCCTAAAAAGATAATGGAACAACTCATTTCAATTGACTAAGACTATGGGGTATGCGTATATGGTTCAGCTAATATACAGAGAATTTGAACTTCGCGGAGCGGTTAGGAGCGAAGGTGATAAGGATGTAGGCCAGGGATAACCAATGGACGGAAAGAACACGGAGGGCAGATTCAGGAAATTACCGTATGATTGAACCCACTTCAGGGAACGACAAACTCGAGAGTCACTGTTGGGTCGCCATCCGCGATATCCTCAAGTGTGGAATGCAATGGAAGGATCTTTGACCGTACGCCGTCTGTTCGCATATAGAAAGTGCCAGCAGTGCGCGCGCGCTTGATGTTTTCTTGCCCGAGCGCAGTAGCGACACGCCATCGCAACGCGAGTAGGCGCGTCGAGGCTCCCTCCTCAACTAAAGAGCAATCAACATGCTGCTTCAAATGAAACGCGACGAAATAACATACCAGAAGCGCCACCCAACACCCGTCCGTCAGGCGATTTATCATGTATGGAAACGTTTACTGTGACCTTCTCAGCCATTGAACTGGGACTCTGTGGCTACTCATCACCGTGAGCAACCCGGCTCCTTCGGAATTATACGACTTACGCTGTTAAGCAGGTTGTTCAACTTCTCCATGCGTTCCTTGTCCTTGTGGAATGCTGCCGTTAGGTCCGCTTGTTTCATTGCCCATTCCTCGTCGAGCTGCACAAGAGGTGTTCTACACTACGAAGCAACGTAATGTATAGGATAGGGCTCACGTTGATAGATCGGAAGATATCTCGGATGAGCACTTCTGCCTCCCCGAATGCTAGGACCGTAGCGTCTGTGTCAAAGTTGGTCAAGTTGAATGTCCTGAGTGCAGTTACAGCCCTAGCAGCGGCCTGCAGTGCGACCAAAGCTTTGTTGAACGCGCTGGTGAAAATGTCTCGTTCATAGACGATCATCAACGAATCAAGAAGTAAAACGTACTCCTCCAGAGCGTTGACATTCTCAATAGTAAGCACCGAGTCCCCAAGGGCGTTGAATTGATCTGCCAGGAAGCGACAGAGACCGATGAGGGCTAAGGCCTGGGCCTGGTACGGCCGGCGAATACGCCCTGCTTGTCTCATAAGATCTATATAAGTTCTTGGCAGCACGAGCTTGCTCAGATTCTGCGGTAGCATGTGAGGAATCAGCTCAAGGAGTAAGGGGTCGAAATGCACCTTGAGCGTCTCAACGAAGTCGTCATATTTCTTTTGGGCACTTTGTTGTAAGGTCGGTTGTCCGTGGCCTGCATCCTCCAAGACTTCGATGAGTCTAGGAAAGGTCAGATTCAAACGAGATCAAGGAACTCCGAAGACAATACACACGCTGAAGCAGCCTTCCAAACAGGCCTCGAATTGAGATGGTCTAAGGCATCTGTGCCGAGGGCCGCGGCCCTCACCATCTCCACTATGCCCTCGATAAGCATGCTTGTTTTGATCATAATAACCGTGAGCCACTAGGTCCAACATATCAAGAACGTGAGTAGAAGCATGATCTTCATATGCACATAGACCTACGTCTGCAGAAGTCTCGTCGATGACTTTGTTCAGCAACCTGTTCAGAGAGGTCACCACTTCCCCCACGTAGGAAGGGAATCTACAAAGCAAGGTTATGACAGAGCAAGCGGTATACGATAGTACATACCTGGTGGAATCTTCCAAGATAAAGGTGTGGATAGTGTCCCTCATCTCTTCGAGAAGAGTCCTGTCATCGTAGATTTGTGCTTCCAGGTGCTCACTTCGCCGATAATTGGTATCGGGCTGGTCGAACAGTTCCTAAATGACTATAAGCGTGCAGGATAGCATACATGCCACGATATCCATACCACAAGCTCTTGACGCGCGTCAAAATCGCGCAAAGCGCTCGATATCCCCTCTCTGTTGTGGGCCCACGACTCAGCGGATGATATACAATCATCGATGGAGCTGGTACTAGCAAAGTATCGTGCTTTCTCGTCTTCCGTAAATGCGAGCAGTGTAAACAAGATCCTGAGAAATGGGAGCTAGGTCAGCGAACAACTCTCACATGGTAGATATGGGCTCACTCCTCCAGGGGCTCGATCGCTACAGTAAACTTCTCAAAGCTGTCCCAATCCCCAGTATCGCTGTTCTCCACTCTGGCGATATACTCGTTGATCGCGTTGATGATATCTCGCGCACGTTCCATCACCATGTAGGACACTTGCGTGTTACGGCGGAAGGACACAACATCGCGTCCCACGGCTTGAGCGAGATACTTGGCCGACTCGGTGGCGGCGGGGCCCTCAACCCCAAAATTGGTGAGACTAAGGAGCTCTATAGGTTGGATGTGACTAGCTGAATCGGCACCATTATCTTCGCTTTCCACTCTCTCGGCGGTGGGAAGGTTCGCCAAGGGCGCATGCGGGGTCGCCGATGAAGAGTAGGGATCTTGTATTCCTGAGACGTTTATGGTCTGATCGTACCCCCGTGTCTCGGTGAGCCGTCGAGTGTCCACTGTGTCTGTGGGCCCGGGGATGCCCCTCCCGGAAGTGGCGAGATTACGAGGCTCGTTTGGTGGAGCATTGCTAGGGGAATCCCCGCTAGAATCCCCGCTGTTAAGGGAATCAGACGTAGAGATGTCCACAGAGAGTGGCGGAGAACTCTCCCTTGACGGAGGACTCGGGGCAACTGCAGGGTTTGTTGCTTCGGTGTGCTGGCCGCGTCGTACAGACGGACTTGTCTGTACGTTGCCGCCAGTTGCAGTAGTACTACCACTTTCGGGCCCGCGACTGACGCGATTGGGAGAATCGTCTTCCTCATCGTCACTGGTATCAGCCGCAGAAGAACCGTCAGAGGAACTCTCCCGAGATGGGGTCGGATTGGCCGCTTTTTGGGTGAAACGACCACGTTCTGCAACTTCTGTTGTGTGGGCGGGAGGATTGCCTGACCTAGTGATAGGGAGGACGCCGCTGGTGCGATCATGAAGAGGATTGAGGCCTGCACCTGTAAATTGGGAATGACCAACTGAACGTCGGTTCACGTCTCCACTTTCAGTAGATCTAGTCAAGGTGTCCGAAGTGGAAGTGTCTCGGACTTGGGGTGGCGGGGTAGAGATCCTGCTGTGAGATCCAGCATGCTGATACGGTCCTGTCGCTTGGGTGAATTGTCTACTAGTTGCAGCGACAGGGGTGGTGCCACTCTTGGAAGAGGACACAGGCTGGGGTGCCTTGGGAGGATGGTGACTGGCTGAACGAATGCTAGGATCGGGGCTATTGGTAGATCCAGTCGCCGTGCGAGGCACAGATGAAGCCTCCTTTCGAGAAGAACCGGTTGCGCTTGTACCTTTGATGTTTTCGGACTGCGGCATGAAGGAACTCGAGAGGAATATCGGCCGATGAGGGTTGACGGGTGAGAAGGGCCATATTGCAAGGAGTATTTAAAGGGCGGAAAATAAGCACCCGGGCGAGCTAACTCGAACCCCGCCCATGGAACCAATGCCAATAGAGTGGGGAAAGTGCGGAGGAAAGCGCGTGCCAAAAGTGATATAAAGGTGCAACGTGGCAGCACGAGAATACCCATCTAACTCGAATAAGGAAACAAAGACCCGAGCACAAATTTTGATCCAGAGCAGATCATGTCTGGGCTCTATCAGTAACACTAGGATGAACGAACGTATAAGCCGTATACGCACCTTCAGCGAGTATCAAACTCAAGGAGTGGCACCATAACCTGTATGGAGTATGCACTAGTATCAAGGCGAGGCAAAGGGGCCGCATTCACGAGGCTGCACAGCAGGACGAATATTACGACATGATGTGGTTATCACATCCAAACTTGGCAGGTCATCGGACATTACCCGTGGGTGCATACCCACGTGTCAGTCATCACCGCCTCTGCGAACAACTTGAAGCGAGCCGACAATGCCCTTAGAGGAATACATTGCTAGGAAGAGGACTGTAGTATAGTACGGGAATACATTACCAAGGTCCTACAAAATCGATCCAATTGGGTCAAGTCCTAATCGTGAGAAACAGCACGGCAGCCGCATGTTTGTGGAGATAAGCTCACGGGGACGTTCCGCGAGACCACAAGCAGAGAACTCGCCTAACACGTTGGGCGTGATAAGGCCGGAGCAAGGCCGGAACAAAGAATATGAAGGTGTCCTGGACCTCTATCCTCACATTTGGTGTCAACGGAGAATCAAACGAGAATTTCCCAATTCCCACGGTGTCCGTGTCCGTGTGAACATCCACGTGACTACAATATGTGCATGGGCCTGTTTTTCGCTCTAGAAAGGACTGGCCTTAGTTTTGTCAAAACGATCATCTATCGACAATCTAACAATTTTGGATAAGGCAATTACTAGATAGACTCCGAAATACTCTCGGTCCATATCCTCAAGCAGATCTGGCACCTGCATACGGCGGCATTCAAATAATACAAGACTGCATGTGTCACAGGCTCATGACCAAAACACATTAATCACTTAACAGAACGAGGCGCGGCTATGAGCCAACTTGAAAGTCAGATTGAATGGGGAGAATGTTCTATTAAATGGCAGCGAAACTGGTACCCGGCTCATCTCCAGAGTTTGGCCAATCTGATGGTCGTAAGCCACGTTGCCTAGAGGGTTGCAGGCTCATGGGGGGGCAACGTACCATGCACAGGTTTACTAAATCGGGTGAACTGGGACCAGTGATCTTGCACACTCGCATTTCGTTCGACCGTCACCAAGAAAAGAAAAGACATATCGGACGTTCCTTAATCCCCGAAGCATCCACCATTTTACAGGCGAGGATCGGAGACATAGGGTTCCCGAGAAGGTTTCGGAATAAGGGAGGGTTCGCGTCTTAGCCAGTCTCGAGATTTCGGATACTGCCTCTGAGATAGATCGCCCGACGGTAGCAGTACATTCGGCTAAGGCCGCTGAGCGCTGAGTGACCAAAGACGTTTACGCCTCTCAGATGCACATCCTGACAAGCGGCAAACTTCTCGTAATAGGGATGTCCGAATGACAAAGACTAAACCTTCGTGAGACCCATGCCTATCGACTTGACTAAAACCGGCCCTGACATACTGTACGGTACCTTCGTTCCGTTTGGAATAAGTCTCCTGTCGCGACGCACGCTGTTGTATTTTCAACTACATTCTATTAGCCGAACTACCAATGTAGTATTCATCTAGCCAAGGAACTCGAAGCCCCCATATGCGAAAAAAAAAGTGAAGCCAGTTCGGCGCGGCCACGAGATTCTGGAAGCCGGTGAGGAAAACTCCAAGGAGGGTGCCAAAAGGGAGGATGTGATGGAACCTTTTGTGTAAACTAACAATATGTGACTCAAAAAGCATGCCATGGGCTCCAGTGGCATGCGACTCGTGTCGCATCAGTCACATGTATGTATAGTGGAGAGGGAAGAAAACGACAGGTCGACTCTGCAGCAATAGCGTGGGGGCGGCTGAGCCAGTGCAGACTTTGAACGGTGTTTGAGGCTTTTCGATCGGCTTGAAGTAAAGATGGAGCATCAAATGAAGGGATGCGGTTATGTTACAGGTGTTTCAACCATGTTGGTTCGCCCGAGTTGCATGTTCACATGACACGTTGGATGGCGGCTGCGCAATAACAGGTAAAGTTGGATCTTGAAAAGGAAGGGATGAGCAGAGAGGGGAAGAGGAGAGACAAGACACAGACAAAGAAGGGAAGGGAACGACGACGACGACGATGATCAACGGCAGGTCTGGCTGACGGCGGCGGTTGCGGGCTGAGGCGAGGCGATCAATGGGGGGTCGGGCTGACAGCGATGGAAAACGGAAACAAAGAACTAGGACTGCGACGGGTCAGTAAAGCAACTGCAGAGAAATTAGCAAAAAGAGGTGGCGACGGTGGGCCAGCTACGAGAGGTGAACGGAAAACGGACAAGTAGATAGAGCACTTTCAAACACGAAGGCATGCCATTTGTTATTTTTCTTGTTGCAGATAGCACTGTCAATATACAGGAATCTGTACCTATGGCTGTGTAGTAAGAGTGAGAGAACAGGATGGACGAGTAAGGGAAGGTGAGAGGCAGTGAAGGAAGGAGAAAGTTGTCTATGGGTAGGTCACGGTTGGCCAGCGCGAGGCAGTGACGGTGGAGTCAGGGTATCAACGTTAAGGCGATGAGGGCGGGAGGTCGTACGATTAGGAGATGATGGAAGAGGTGCTGTAGCCTGTAGGCTTTGTGCGCCGTCATTTCACGTTGTAGTGCCAGTGCTGGGGCGATAGATCTGGGGCTTGCGGTGATTGAGCAGAAGGAGAATGTTGTCGCTTAAGCGACGATGTGAGCGGAGCACTCGAAGCGGCGTGGCACAACACGTGTTCCTTACAACGGATATTCCCGGCGAGTAATGCACCTCTACCGTCATACACGTTATTTATCCCCAAAGTCTGATGGATCACGACTCACGAGCCATGGGGTTCTATCCTTGCGAAGCTGCCATACCTCCTCCATGCTCATCATAATTCACAGCTGTCATACTTCTGGTCCCAGCTTTCTATCTTCCTCATAATTTACTGATCAGCGGGAAACGCCACCGGTGGCCGTCCAGGGGTGCCCCGCATTTTGCCTGGGATATCCACCCTGTTATCTCCTAAGATGCACTATTGGTTCCAATTGGTGTTACAGGGGCGACTCACAGATTAGTATACATGTATGTCCTGTTGGCGTTGTCATTCCTCTTCTACCGCATGTCCAATTTACTTTGTTTTATTATGTCTTATCGACACCCGAATCCTTACGCTAACTAGTAGCGAAACCTTAAGGTGAAGAAATATGCAACGGTATGTGTGGTAAGAAATACCGCCTTGCAGGGCCCCTCACGCCGTGGGCCGTAAGCATATTTCTTAGCTTAGCTAACACTGACAGCTCATTCACTCAAGGGGGGCGCGGAATTAAAGTGAAAGACCGGGGGTCGGTTTTTTTCAAACAGGCCTTTCGGGGTGAACTAACTAAGTATGTAAGCAGAGTTTATACTATATCGGGTAATATCTGATTAGATAAGGTATCTACCAGAATGCGCGCTACACCTTCAAGTTGGCCTACTACACACAGTGTTTCTTCAACCGACACACTCCGGACTCACCTGTACACATGCCGAACAGGTGCAAGTGATAGTGGACATTCTGATTGGATGCAAGGAATACATCACTTTGTGCCGCAAACACCCCCGTCACAGTGAATGGCTGCCTCCGAAAACACCCTCAGTCATTGATCACCCGAGATGTGTCGCTGCACTTCTCTGGTTCCCACAAGAAGCCTGTGCATGCACAAAGCCGAGGAGTGAATTGGAGCTAGGGTGATAACAGCACAGAGAAACGTACACCCAAGAGAACAGGTCATAGTTTAAATGACTGCACCTACCATCATTGGTGAAAGGTTTGGGCGAGCTGGTACTCGGGGGCGACGGGCCGGGTGACCGAGGAACGAGCCAGACGTTGGTCCAGATAGAAATCCTAGAGCGCGAGAGTGAACGAGTGAGGCAACCTCTTAAGGGC